>PVHY01006711.1:0-72507 GCA_004024945.1 Uropsilus gracilis
TCCTTCCTTCCTTCCTTCCTTCCTTCCTTCCTTCCTTCCTTCCTTCCTTTCTTTCTTTCTTGACTAGGTCTCACTATTTTTGCCTATGGAACCAGAGGCTCACATTGCCTGTGGTACCACAGACTCAAGCAATCTCCAGCCTCAGCTTCCCAGGTAGCTGGGGTTACAGGCGTGCATCATCACGCCCAGCTTATTTTTGGGGATTAGGTCTCACTATGTGCCTTGGCGGGTCTTGAACCATGATCACGGGCCCCGACCATGGCTTCCTAGGCTGCCGCTTACAGGCATGTGCCACCATGCCCAGCCCAGAACTATTTATTTCTAACAAAGTGATATTCTAATTATTTACTACAAAAAAAAAAAAAAAAAAAACATATAAGGAAACTCTGATTACCCCCAACATTGTCCAAAATGTTCAGTCTATTAGTCCTGCTAACTTCACCACTGTCAAATCCTTCAGAGTTCAGCAACATGTGTTTCAAACACAAAACATCCTTCTTGGCATGCTCCAGCATCTTTTAAGCATGTAGCTGTAGGTGTGATGCTGTCTTCTCCTTGCTGTGTCCTCTTCACTTTAGGCAGTAGAAAGAAACTCTAAAGTACAGGAATCAGCAAAATTCATTTTCTTTTCAGGCCTAACTTGCTGCCTCTCCACCAAACCTCAAACTCTTAAGTTTTCAGCAGGCACATTCAGCTTGTGCTTACTAAAAGCCTTGAGTCCACAGGCAATAGGCCCATGACTGGGCTACTCGCCCAAGGTCATGCCGTCCAGATCACATCCTCTCTCCTAGAATGCTAACCCCCAAAATGGCTGATCAAAATGGCTCATCAAAATTGCTGCTCATGTTTTTTGTTCCAGCTCCCCTTTTATTCGCCTAACAGGAAAAGGTTCGTGAGTTGTATCACATTGCAGAGAAAAACCTGTTTTTCCTTCCTCCTTCCTTCCCCCTTCTATCTTTCTGAAAGGAAATTCTAATCAAAGCCATTGTCATAGTTTAACATGTCCTCTTTGAAATGTATCAGCAATGCTAGTGTTAATTGAGGCACCCAGGAGGTAGGCGCCCTGTAACAATGTAATACTGGTGTTATTCCTACTCTGCAGATGAGAATACAGAGGTTATGGAATATATACTACTGAAATTCATGAAGCAAGTACATAAACTTGATCTCATCAGAGTTCCAACCCTTCTTAGTCACAGAAAATCTGTCCCCTCTAGTGAGTTCCCCTAATACCTGGCTAATTCCCCCTCTCAGCCTTAGCACTACAATATCTTCACATTCATTCTCTGCCCCATGTCTCCCTTGACTGTCTTCCCAACAAATGCTACTTTCTCCAGGAAGTCTTCCTGGTATCCTGTTAAACAGTCTATTGGTAAATACATTTTCATTTAAAATGCTTATATGATTGGAGATCAATTCCTTTTGTAACTATGAGTTCAATATCCAGTTTTTGTGCTGGGCTGCATCTCAATCCAGAGAGTAAGTAATTGAGTCATTAGTGATACATCATTCTCAGTTCTGTAACCTTTAGTCTAATCAGTTCCTATCAGTTTATTTCTAATATTGTGGCTTTCAACATGACAAAGGAAGGATAAGAGATGAATGAAACTGTTCAAATTGTAGCATTTGAGGTGAGTAACCTTGGGGAAAAAAGGGTTTTGAAAGCCTTGTCTACTCTATGTTCCTTTTAGAACACAACCTTGAATCTGTATATGCTGTCTTTCCAGAAGAGTTTGTGGATGGCTATGGAGGGAGTGCTATTGCACTCACAACACTCCTTTGGCAATATGAAACTTTAGGAAAACAGAATCATTATCAAACAAAAATGAACATGCTGTGTCTCAGCAGAGCTTCTCCAGTCACAGGGAGTCAGCCTAGAGGAGTGAAATAAGCTATTCCTTAAGTGTTTTTTTAAGGCTCAGTGATTCTACATGCTTCCTTATGTAAAGAGGCATCATTGCCCCACTCTGGCCAAATCCAAAAGGAAATGCTATAGCAAACCTTGTCCTAGAAACTTACAGAGCAGATTAAACATGCTTAGAGGTCCTGCAGGGGAAGAAGATCTATTTAATTTGTTTGGTTCCTAAATTTTTGGTCATGTTTAGCTATAGAATGCTGTCTTGGATTGTTTAAATGCAAACAGTTTTCTTTGGGAAGTGAGTTGATGACAAGTATCAGCTGAGGGGACAGGAAGTGACACTGAAAGGAAAAAGGAGTCAGTCTAGAGTACGTGAATAACTAGATTACCTCTGTGGCCAATTGGGACTCAGCCTTGCTGAGAACAGGAAGAACATTCCTCAGAGGTATCCCATTTGCGGAATGAGGAAGCTGCATATTTATTTACCAACACTCCTCATGAATTACAGGCTGTTCTGGGATCACTAAGCTCTCTGGCACTTCTAGCCTGCTCCCCATGACATCCAGGGAATGATGTCAGCAAAGAGAATGGAGTCTTCATCTGCTCCTGCCTGGGAACTGAGTGCTGAGGAGACAACTCAATGTACATGAGCAGGTGCCCCACTCTGCCTTCTTACTTTTCATGCAAGACACCGATTAATGTCTGGTAGAAGTAGTACTTAAGGAACAAAGTCTGAAATTCAAGTAGTTGAGTGAAATCCAAGAAGCTATCATTTAACTGAACACACGGTGCTACAGCTATGCTGTAGTAAGAAGTGGGTAAAACCCCAAAGGGAATTATTGTAAATGCCACTAAGTACCAAACATAAATCTTAAGACTCAGCAGAAATAGACTTGGAAAATCATCACTTATGGGATGCTACATGAAAGAGGCTTCTAAGGATCCAAACTTAGAATCAGGTTCTAACTTTGTCTGTGAAAGAGGAAAGGCATCTTTCCCACACCCTAGGTCACAGAGAGCAATATACTGCGTCCCATGCATGGTGACGATAAGCTACACCACCACAAGCTGGAGGCTCTCATAGAGACGTTGAACAACTGAAATTCTAGGACTCCACTGTTTTAGAACTTATATTCTGGCTAAATCAGATGACACAATGTCAAACGAGCAACAGAAAAAAATTACTGGTGATAGTGGTGTGGACTATGAAGACATTAAAGAGGAAAATGTGAGGGAGGGCAACTGTACCAGAATTACTTTCTGATTGATGCAGTGTAGCTTCTTTGAAGGGGCAAAATGTGAACTAATGCCTCCTTGAAACAATGGAACAGAAAGGGTATTTGAGGAGGAAGAAACAGCAAATGTAAAGATCCTGAAATGGGGACAAGATTGGAGTATCTGAAGACTCACAGAGGTCCGGACTATGAATGAGAGGTAGTGTGTCATTAGGAAAGGATGGCAAGGAAAACAACAGCTGGGGCTTGGATGGAAATTTGGTGTATTTCCCCCTCTGCTTTCTTGTTCTTAAACCTCAAAAGAGATCAGAGAACATTTGCTGAGTAACACATGATGCTCCCATTTCCCTAGATATCTAAGTAACATTTGAAGAGAATTCACTGAGTTTTGCCCCCCAGGCAGACATTTGAATGGTCTTATTCTCTGCATCAGCATCTTCCACCAAGATCTCAAGTAGCTTTGTAAATTCAAACCAGTCCCTGAATGTTGACCTGTTCTTCAAAGTTCTTTACAACAGTGATTTTTTTAAAAAAAGAGCAAAAATAGAGGGTCCACATCTTGTTGAGGGATGTCTGCTGAGTCTCTAACATCTGATCTTGTCAGTGATCTCAACTTTGTACCTCCAGGCATCTTCCCACTATGGTTCTCTTCTGTATGACCATTCAGCAGGAGTTCAGGGAGATCCTCCCATGGTGCAGCCACAAGGCACCACCCAGGCTTGACTCATGAGGATAATATTGAATGGTGTCTGAGAAGCACCCTTAGCCTCATCTGGTACACAGAGGTTGATTCTTTACTATCTGGCAAGGTCAGAGTCAAGAAAATAGAGGAAAGATAGAAGAGAGGGAAGAAGAAGCTGGCTTTTGATGTTCAAGTCTTTGGGATATCTCAGCTGAGGACACTGTCATCCAACAAAGTGTCATTGGGATGCTGGTGTATGACTTACGGGATAAACCTTAAGTCTATTTCGCTAGTGGTCACTGGATACCACAGAGCTGAGCATTGTGCTCCAACAGAAATGAGCAGAGCATAGACCCTGCTGAGGTGCTATTGTAGAGGGAAAAACAACACTGACAACTCCCAATAACACCAGGCAGAATGGAATCAGGATGAAAACAGGCTCAAACTGGGAATTTCAGAACAGCGAGAGAATTAACAAAACTCATTGACTTTCTCTACCCTCATGGCAATTTCTCAGATCCTTCATCTCTACACATCTCCCTTGTCAGAACTGTGAGTTTCAGAGAGAGGCAATACAATCAGGAGATGGGACATTATTGGAAGGAAGGAAGTGAGTGAGTAGAGCAGGAAAACAGTGCCTGTCCCTTCTGCATCTGGATCTTTCAGTTTCTCATTTTCAGTATGTGCCTCGAAAGCCACTCTATTTGGTTGTGAAGATCAACGCTTTTACTCACACTTCCTTGGGCAGATTGCTTGGCCTCTGTGGGTCTGTTCCCTCATCTATAAAAGGTATGATGCTAACTGCACCTATGTTAGATGGATTTTGTAAGGATTCAGTGAGTCACACACAGACTCAATACACACAGACAGAACAGTGTAATTTGTATTGTCAGGCTGGGTGATGACCTCTTGTCCCACTAACTATTGCCAAGGTAGCAGGCTCTCATGGACAAACTGGCTATTTACCAGTTTTGTCTCCTTTGAAGATACCTATGATATAAATAGAGGGCTTAGCATCCTCTCAATTTCTTTCTGCATCACAGTAGGATTCAAAACAGATCTTAAAACTTTTACATCTTTGCCTGCACACCTGGGGTCCTGGGCCATAAGAACTTCTTTTCCAGTGGGGACCCAAGGCAGCATGGAACTCCAGGTAAGCCCCCTGTACCTGGAGAGCCTGGGAGGTGAGCCTGGGTGGGGTTTTAGCCCCATGCAATAGGGGATAGTTGCATGGGCAATCAACTGCAGCCTGAATGGGCCAAGCCCCTACCCCAAGGAGGCTTGGAACTGTGCCTGCCTTGCCCTGCCCCTTGGAACTGTGCCTGTCAGGCCCTGCCCCCACACAGGGAGGTACCAGCACACTGGTAGGGAAGGGGTAAGGAAAGCCTCTTCCATTTCACTCTCACTCAAGCTAATCTTCAGGAAGAGGAAGAACATAAATAACACAAACTCCATCATAGGGATGGGTGAGGGACCAGGTAAAAATCCAGCACACAAGTCTGAGTCGGACACAGGAGATGGAATATCAAGAGAACCAGTGCATGTGAGACTGGAGAAACTACTATGGAAACATAATGTCATAAATGTACACTTACATGGTTACCAGGTCTGGAAGAGCCAAGACCTCATTTCTGCAATGCCTTCTAGGAGAGCACACCACAGGAGAGGAAGGTCAAAGACCAGGGGCATTGGCCCCACAGCAAAGCTGCAAACTGAGGCAGAGGAGATGATCTATAACAGTTATTCACAGATGCCTGTATCCACAGAGAAACTTCTTCACCGACACTGGTGGGGGATGAGGTCCCCTAAACCAGATGCCAGAAGCATAAGGTAAAACAGCAAAACAACACAGAGAAGATATTGGAGAAGACAGCCTCCAACGAGAAAACATGAACAGACCACAAATACAGATTGGTTGCCTAACGCAAGGTTAACACTGAAAACCTACCAGCACGGTTTGCCTGGTCCCAAGAACACAGTCCCTCATCCAGGAAAGAAAGAGACTAATGGACATAACACAGACTAGCAAACAACAAAGAGAGGGGTATGAGTGAATGGAGGGGGCATCAAAGGGAGGGGGAGGTATCCTCAAAACCATTTACCGAGGTTGTGATTTAAAGAATAAAAATAAATAAAATTAAAAAAAAACTTCTTTACATCTTATAAAATAACTAGGCTCCTTAAACATTATTTAGAAAAAGTTACTATAAGCACATGAAAATCACAGAGTAGGGAATATATAATTTTATCTGCCTATGTGTCCCATGTATGCACGTGTACACACGTGCGCACACACACACACACACACACACTTGCTACTTTGAGGAAACACCTCAACCTTTTGCACAGTAATTCTGTCCAATCCACATGAGCAGACATTGTCATCGGCGTGGACTAGGGATAGGCTGACTCTCCCCTGGGGCTTCTTTTGGAGCTACTGAATATTGAAAGACTTTTTTTTCTTTCTTTTGGGACCCATGAGACAGATGAGTAGTATATTTGAAGCTTCTGATGATGAAAAATAGATTCTTTACTTTCCTGGAGAAATAAAAGGGTGGAAAATGAGACTTATAGTGGAGACTTTGAAACTAAACTTTCATGTGCAGGCCAAAATAAGACTTCATGTGCTTCTTTTTATTTTTTCACTAAAGTAGTTTCTGTTGAGATACTATTATTTATAAGTGAAGTTTTTGACCAACCATTCAGAAATAAACCACATTGCCATTTGTGTAAATATAAATGCATGTGTATATATGTGTGTGCCTGTATAAATATATATTTTCTTCTAATTATTTCTCTTTTTTCTCTCATTTTCTTTGCATACTCTTAAAAATGGGTCTTAACCTACATGCTTTAGTACTTTGATCCTGTCACAAAATGTGTTGCATGTAATAAGCCTCTAAGTCTTTTTGAGAAAGTGCTAATTCACTCCTTTCCCTGCAACCTCTCTGCCTCCCGGAAGGTATTTTAGAATGTGAAGGGCTATCCTAGGAACCCATAAACTGATAGTTTCTTCCATGCTCAATTCTGTCATTGGATTGGAGAGTGTCAGCTTCGATAGAGATGGCCTGAGGTAAGCTTGGACACCTACCCGGTCTTTCAGAACACTTTCCTTTTAGAGTCTCCAAATCTAGTGTTTTCCATAAACACCTCACTGCTTTTTTCGAAGCATACATTCAATGGTGAGGGTATTGTGTATTAATGGCAGTTCTGAGACATGCTACATGGGCAATAGTTTCAGGAATCTAAAAAGATACATAGAATATGTTTACCTGCCAAATGATCATTTGGAGTGTAATTGAAAATTGAAAATGCTATAATAACATGGTATGAACTATACCTGTGATTCTTAAAGAAAATCTGAGGTGAAGTAGTCTTTGCTTTATAATTAGCATGATGAGATAATATAGACTACAGAACATTTGCTAGCAATTATGGTGTCTGCTTACTCTGCTTGTAGCTTAAAAATAACAGTAAAGTTTGTTTTGCTAATCTCTCCTCTGGATATGTGAATTATTTGTTTTTATTATCTTAAAGATAAACTAGAAAGACAAATACAATGCAGGGGGAATTTTTTAAGACAGAACACTTGATATGTCTTTGGATGTGGACGCCACACTTAATTTAATAAAAACTAAAGCAAACGATGTTGGAAACTCTAGCAGAGGAATGTGTTTATGATGAGAGAAGGACAGGTCAGAAAACAAACATGGGTTTTAAAACCAAGGATGCTGTTCATACCCGCTATTCCTTATGCTGCTGGAGGATCCATTTCCTGGATTCCAACTTCCTCCTTGGCCTAAAGCTGGCAACCACATCTTCTCTACTTACCTCGGAGGGGAGAACATCAAAGGAGATAATGTGCTTTACCCTCTATTTTTAAAATAAAACTACGAATAAACTGTAACATGACAATAATCTTAAAATAATGTTCTCTAAAAGTTAGAGCGCTCACACATCTAATAGCTAGTGTGCAGTTACAATCCTAGCCATCTTCCCTAGATCTCTGCCACTCAAAAGAGACTAAAAAGAGATTCAGTTTTAGAGTTACACAGGTATTTAAACTTCACCACTAGCTGTGTGACTGTGGGCAAATTAGTGACCTTTCTGTTCTTGGATATATCCTCTAAGCAATGGGGATGAGGCAACATGTGGCTAGGTACTGGAAACTTTTCTGAGACAGCAGGTATGCATACTTTTTTGAAAAATAGCAAGAATATTCAAATATTGGGTTAAGTCAAATGTTTGGTAGATGAGTACAGTAATGACAGTAATATCAGGAAAACTATTGCTTTTTCCCTCTGAAACTGCCCTGGGTGCCATTCTAGAACCTTTACACTTATTAACTCAGAGACATTCACAACAGTTCCATGAGTAAAGGCCTGTCATTCTCAACACTGTGCATGAGGAGAACAGAGCTTTCAGGGCTCAAGTGTTTGCCCAGAGTCATCTAGGTAATGTGGCCAGCTGAACTGTGGTATGGGATGTCTGGCTCCAGAGCTGATCCTGATGATCTTATATATTATTGCCTCTCATCAATAACAGTTATTGAGCATTTACTATGTGAGCATTGCTCTATCACTCTTTTATGTGGTTTACACTTACTAACTCAATACTATCAGCAAACCTGCATTAGAGTTATCATCTAGTTAAAAGAAAAACAGGCTAAGTTAAATAGTTAAGTTTGATTTTCAGGTAAACAAAAAATGATTTTTATAATTCATCTTATGAAATATTTGTGATCTGCTTATGTTAAAATGCATTTATTTCTCTAATATTAAAAGTGAATTTAATTCTATGCCTCAGAAAATAATAACTGTTATCACTATTATTATTTACAGATAATTCTGATGTTTCCAATTGTTCTTAGTTGAACTAAATTCAGAAACTACATGCATGAACATAATAATTATGATATGATAATAGTTTTTCTATTTCAATAAAACTTACCTAAACCAACCCTAATGACAATTGTGTAAACATTATCCCCATTTAATAATGAAAATGCTGGCTCTCAATGCAATTAAACAGTTTTCTGAAGGGCACACAACTGAAACTATTAAGTGGAGCATCACATATCCTAGTGAGTATGAGAACCATTATAATGAAAAAAAAAATAGATGGAAATTGGAATGTGGGCTCTATTTTGATTAATGGAAGGACACTCCTAGAAATATCAGAGTCACTTAGGATAATAAAACCAGTCAGGAGCAAAAGAAAAAGCAGAAAGAGAAAGGATCATCAAAATCACTATTAAGTTTAGCAGGCGGGTCATCATACATACTTGTTGTTTTCTTTAGCTTCTGTTGAACCCCAAACTTCAGTGATGTGCTTGTGTAGTTTCCACTTACTGAAAAGTTTTAATGTTTCAGATATCTTGATAAGAACTTTGCCATTCTGAAAAATAACCACAAGACAGTATCATTCCATTCCATAGGTGGAAAAATTGAAGCTCTGAATGTTAATTTCACAAGTTATAATTTCTAACTGGAAAGTGGATGAGCTGAGTGTGCACCCCATTTTCATATTATACTCCACAATCTAGTCTTATGACAAATATATAAGATACATGCTATCATGCTCCTAGCCAGTGACCACTGCAGACATTACTAATTGATTATGAGCCCTTTCCCTTTGATACAGGAAATGACTGTAGAATACTTCTAGGCAAATATTATTCTGGGCAGACAGTACTGGTCAACTATAGCTGACATTCAATGTCATATCTGTAAGCCACCTTTGGATTGCCACTTCCTTCTTAACAACTTTATCTTAATGGCTACAGTGTAAAAAACAGTAAATAGAGCATTTGATTAGTGTTACTTTACCAAGACTGCTTGTTAACTCCCCCAAATGCAAATCATCTGGGAAGTGATGATTCAGACACTGCAAGCCCACCTGCCACTTGTAAAGAAAGAGAGGATAACATGTGAAGAGCCCAGGGCTCTCTGCCACCATGCTGGTTATGAAGCCGCCACTTCCAAAGTTGTGATGCTGCTGTGATTGTCTACTGCTTCCCACAGGAGGAAAATAGCACTCTACTTCATGCCTATGGCAAGGCTGAGAACCCCACCTCCTTTTGGAAGGGTTAAGTTTCCTCTTCAGACAGCATGCTCTCACAGGCATAATGACTGGTTTGAGGTTGGGAGTGCCCTCATATCATGACATGGTACAGATTTAGGAAAGCAACAGGTCATTACCTTGGGTCTCAGTCTGTAAACCAAGCCCAGTTGGTTCACCTCTTTGTGCCCCCAGATTCCCCATTAACTCCCCTTCTAGTCCACATGTAATAATAAAGCTTTTCTCCTTTCTCTTTCTTAAGAGAAGGATTTAAGGGCTGTGTGGACACACCCAAGGTTTTGTTAGTGAAAGTGCAGGAGTAGACCATGAACTCAAAAAAGAGCAGAATCAAAATAGAGTAGGAGGGGAAAAGCAATGTTATTCTTTAACTATGCCTATTTCTGTGACAGAGTCTATAGAGTTCTTGAATAGGAACCCCAAATTGTGTCAATCCCCAATGTCTCCCCAGCACTATCAAAATCAGGGTCAAATCAATTTTATCAGGGTCAAAGTGCACTTTGAGAAAAGAGGCTTGCTGTTCGGAGTCCACAAATAAAGCAGGGTTGTAACAACTTTGGGAAGATGGTCAAAGGGTGTGGATAATTGCAGAGGATTCACAGGAGAGAAAAAAGAAACAAGTCGAGTTCTAGGCAGACTGCCAGGACAGGAAGATGGGAAGTTTGAAGAGAATTATTTCTACGTGACTATTATGAAGAGTTGGGTTTGTGAAGACTGATGCAGACAGGAGCTAAGAGGTTTAGATACTGAACTGTACTCTGAAGATTCCGTGCTCACCTCCTGCTAGCTGAGTGGCCTCAAGCAAGTCACTTTATGTTCTCTACTCTCAATACCCCATCAATGAAACGAGGTCATCACTTGTCTCATAGTAACTGATTAGAGAGTTCTGTGTAAAATATTGGCACTTAAATAACTCAGAATATATGTTATCATTATTATCTAAATATGTCCACAATATATTAGTGAGATTATTCAAGTTACATACTATTTATAAGTTAGCCTGCTCATACAATCACACACAAAAAAAGTTAAAAAAATAAAAGATATGCACTTAAACCTGTTAAGTACAGGGACAGAATGAATTTTCTTTCTTTCTTTTTTTTTTTTTTGGCTTTATATATTTCTATATCATTTAGGACTTATCTTTACAAAAGTGTATCACTTTTATTATAATAAAATAAACTATAAAAGAAATTGACCCAATGAATTTTGACCCCAAAGTTTGGATGTAATATGGGTCTAAAGGAGATGAGATGGGCCAAAGCTTTCCTGCTAAAGAAGTCAACATTTCCTGCCAAGGCAAACCTACATGACCAAAAAAAAAAAAAAAAAAAAAAAAAAAAAAAAAAAAAAAAAAAAAAAAAAAAAAAAAAAAAAAAGACCATTTAGTAAAAATAATGAAAATGAAAGGGAGGGTGTGGGCATATTTAATAACTCAAAATGGAATAAAATGGGCAGGGTGAGAGACAACAGTACAGCAGTGAATGTTTCACATGCCAAGAGTAGAAATGATCCTCCTGCCATGTTTTTTAAGGGATAAGGTGCTTTTCATTGCTTTCTATGAAAGCAAATCTTATTCATCTGTAGATGGCATCTGGACAATATACTCGCAGATTGAATTTTGAAAAATAGAAATGTGTCTTGAAGGGACACTTCAGAGCTTTCATGGGCACCAATATATTTTTGCCAAACCAAAAAGGATTTGACTCAAGTATTCTGAGCATTAGAAAATAACCACAAACAATAAATAGATGGACCTGCTGATTAGATTGAGGGTTTTAAAACTGTCAGTTTGAGAAACTGATTTTAACTGAACAGAAAGGGAATAAAAAAGTAATTGCATCACTCTACTTGCATTAAGTATAACATAGGATTATTCAATTAACACTTGAGGAAAATAACTTTCCTACTCTTTTATTTTCTGAATTGTAATGTTAACAAGGAATAAAACATCTGACAGTTCATCCTGGATTGTTCAATCTCTGCCTGGATAAATAAAACCACAAACTAGTGTTCTCAAGTAACTGGGGTTGGAGGATCCACTTCCCAGGTGGGCTTCCCCTTGTGACTACAAGGTGAGGCAAGCAGAGGTCTACATCACCTCTGGATCCACATGGTCACCACAGGGTTGCTTGTGCAACTTCCAGCATGGTGGCTGGGTCAGAACAACCCAGCTATCGAAGAGACTAAGGCAGGCATGACTGTACCTTTATGACCTAGCCTCAGGGTCACACACCAGTGTCAGAAGTCAGCATAAGCCAGTCCTGATTCAATGTGGGAAGTAAATAACAATATAAGAGGAGGCAAAGATACTAGGGGGTATCTTAAAAGCTGTTTCAGAGGCACCACTATATATACTGACAGTTTTGAGAGCCCAGTGGAAATGATAATGGTGGATAGAGATGATATTCTTGGCAGATGTTGTCAAAACATGGATTATAGGTTGGAAGTTCTGAATAATCAGAATCTATATCAAACCACATAAAACCCTATTTTGAGGAAAGGGTAGAAAATTTGACTATGAGAATGTGTCTGAGTTCTAGTTTGGACCCATTTTGTAGTTATTTCTAAGCTTGGCACCAACTGCACCAGGAAAAGTGAAACATCAGTGACTAGACTGATTCCTTTAACAAATTATTTATAAGAGTACCTGCTATGTGTCAGGCACAGTGCTAGTCCCTGAAGTTCCAATTCTAATGAAGACTATAAATAGCTGTAATTTTCCTCTAGAAAAATTGTAAGATGCCCAAAGGACTAAAACTAGCTTAGTGGTATCAGGGAAGTGATATTAAGCTGAAAATAATGAATATAAGCTGACCAGAGAAATGGGAGCAATTGCAGGATATGGAGATGGGATAAAAATTACAAAATCCTTGAAGTAGGAATATGACAGGGCAACTGCCCTGAATCCTATCTGTCTGGCTTATCCATAGGAAGTCACTGATAACTGTAACTCACTTAACTCATGTTTGGTTACTGAAATAAAATCACCATTTAATACCAAATTATTTCTTCTATCTGCTCTGGATAATTGTATGCAGTTGTTTCTCAGGTAGCTAACACATCAAAACAAAATTGTGGGATATATCTTTGAAGAAGAAAGTATATCTCAGAGATTAGGGGGGGAAACTGAATTAGAACAGAGCATTTAACTGAGACTTTTATTGCTCAAAATTCTGTTTTTTTTTTTTCACTATCTGAAATTAAAATGAACAGTTCAAGGAATTGTGTAAAATGAATATTTTTGTCTCATGACCATTGATAGCATAACTGTCATTCAAACAGGTAAGTAATTACAAGGAGATACTCTACTTATTTTTATGGTTGATCAACTTTATTTCTTTTTTATGTTTTGAAATAACCCCAGATACAAACACCATTAAGTGAACAAAGAAGACTCATCATGTAATGGTCCCTTTAAGATAAAACTGACAGTGTTTAATTAGAAATTACTGGCTGTTCCAGAAATGACATTTTGTGTTCTGCAGTAAGGAGAGCTTTTTTGTGTATATTTTCTTCCCTCCCATTTGGAAGCAACAATGAGTCACCACTACCTGCAAAGCTAGACATGTAGGTTTGCCTCTTGTGCCAGAAAGACAAGATACTAGTTGACTGGGATTTAAAATGAGGAGGGTAAAAATGTTTAATTTACAGATTTAATTAAACATGAAAGCTTCCAGGAGGAAAACATGACTCCCAGGCCTCATTCCCAACTTTTTAAAAAGTGTCTCTACTGATTTTTATTCCGAAGAGGCTGCATACATTAGAGAACTAATTTTTAATGATTTGTATAAAGCATCAATTTGCCTTAAATCAGAAAAACTGGAATGAGGACTGATACAGACAAAAATTTTATTTTATCTTTTTCTCTAGCCAGACCATACCTCTAAAGGAAACTTATTTAGTCTCTCCATATAAAGGCTGTCTTCTGTGCCCACTATCTCTGGCCTCCTTGAGGTACTGTAAGGGTGAGGGAGTGGAAAGAAAAGCTCAGCATTTTCCTAAGAGAATGAGGATTACAATGTACAACAGGCTGGAGCTACCTCCAAAGGCAAGCCCTCTCAGTCCTTTTCCCTCAAATGAGGTCTTTCCAGCTAAGAAACCTGACTCTTATTTTCATAATGCTTCAGGCATGCATAGCAAAGAACAGTTCCTCCAGTCTCTATAGTTTAGATGAGACCTCTCCATCTGAGTGAAAAGTTAGAATTTCACCTCTTTGTTTTTATGAAACTGAGTAACCAGAAAGAAAATGTGAGGGTTAACTCATACTCCAGTTTTTTCAAAAAAAAAAAAAAAGGAAAGAAGTAAGTAGCAAATGTGGACACATCCTTTTGAAAATATCTCTCTATGAAGTATACATATACTACAGATACATAAATATATGTATATACATACATATTGGGTTCTTTGGATGTAGTTGAATTACCCTATAACTGACTCCAAGATGTCTTTTGTGTCTGCTTATTCAACTTTAATTATGCTTTATGTCCTGAAGCCCAATTTTCTCAGTTTTACTGAAATGTGTCCAAATGTGATTCCCATGACTAAGTGATAAAGGAAGGAAATGCTCTTGATTTTTGGAGGTTGTGGTTCAATGGCAATAAGTGGATAGCTTTAGAGCACCAAGTGGAAACTGTGGTGTGGGCTGAACCCCAAATAAAGAAGAAGCACATTTTCTTGTATGAATCTACAGGTTTCTTTTCTGAGAAAAGGGGATACATTCTGACTGTGAGTGGGAGAGTTTTCAGTTTCTCTAATGAGATTTTGTCAGGGGCATGTGGTTCAACTGAAAATATTACTTAGATGAGATTATTTGTCTAGCAGACCAGAACTGTTTTTAATTCTATGTTCTGCACTGCTAGTACTCAACAAATGAACAGTGATAAAAAGTCAAGTCCATTCATTTTTGTAGTATCTGCATTCGAGGTTGCTGTCTTGAACATAGATAGGCATAATGGGCAAAGACACATAGTTCGTTATAAAAGGATACTTGCATTTGGAATCTATTTATGTGTTTCTTTTGTGCTACACATAGCAAATCTTCTACCTTCCTTTTCTTTTTTTGTTGAAGTTTTCAATTGTCTTGGAACTTCAATACCAGTTTCATCTTTAATTTAGTATTTTTATAATTTCTCAAATTCATTCTGATTCATCCAGAAAGGCACTGTGATTTTTCTTTCTGTTTGCTCAACATGCATACCTCTATTCATTAAGAAAAAAAATCTTCTTTAATTTAGAAGTGAATTCTTCCCCAGCTTTTGGTTCCAGTGGGAGTTACTGATGAGCATAGCCCACCTGCTGGGTTACATGAGAAGGTACATGTGATCAACTTAAGCCAATGAAAGTCATGTTCGCAGTTGATATAGTATATCACATTTGATATACCCTTTGGCTCTGGTGATAAAAGTAAGAAGAAGTTAGCCTGGAAGCTGCAATCAAACCTGCCTCTGGGCAAGAGAGAAAGCCAGTTGAGGTAATGTAGACATCAGAAGAAGTAAACAGAAAGAGAGATAATAAGATTTGTCCTATTAGAATAGAATAGTCCTATCTCTGGCATTGTTCATTCTGCTTTTCTTCAAATATCTGGACTACTCCATGATTCTCACCATTAATCTTACTCCTTTGGTAGTTCAAGTTAAGTTTCTGTCTTGGTAAACGCAGAAAGGGCCAGGAAGTATCTTGCAGAGTAGTATGCAAGGTATAGACACCTAATATATGAGGGCAAATTAAAAGGCATGTTTTTTCTTTTTCTTTAGTGGGTCAACTTTAAAAAGAAGAAGAGAGAATTCTAAATTAGATGACTGTTTAAATTTTAATGTTATCATTGGCACTAACAGGGAAACTATATCAGGTCTACTAACATTTCAACATGTGAATAATTAAAATATGTACCACTGCAGTTTTATGGAAATACAATTGATCTACATATAATTTTAAATCTTCTAGTAGCTTCATTTTTAAAAGGTGAAATTGATATTCTGTATAATCCAATATGTCAAAAATTACATATAATCAATATGGAAATTATTGATGGAATATTTGAACTTTTTTTGCACTAAGTGTTCAAAATTCAATATGTATTTCAACATTGAAGTACATTTCAATTTAGGCTAGCCACACTAAGGTTATTTAGTTGCCACGTGTGGCAGTGACTACAGCCATATTCTATGATTTCAATTCTGGTTCTGTCACCAACTAATTCTATGATCTTAGGGGACCTATATGATTTATTTGAGCCCCAGTTTTCTCATCTAAGGTGAATGGTGGACGTGTAAGGTTAACATGATAATAACCATCCCTTCATCATAGGTGGAAGAGTGATGTGTGAAGATGTGTGAAGATTCTCTCACACTAAGCTGTATTCTAGTGAGAGCATGGAAAACAAAGAACGTGATTAGAATGTCAGATAGAGCTAGAAAATATTACACCAAGTTATTAAAACAGCAAAAACGACACAGGCAACTGAGAGAAAGGACCTGCTTGAAGAAGCTATCAGGCAGGGCCTGAGATGATCAGTTACCTGCAAGCTCAACATTAAAATGGAACCAGAAATATCACGGTCCAATATAAGTTCAGTATCTACATTCCAGGGATCCAATAATTGCCTTCCTGAAAGAAAACACAGAATAAGTATAGTGGCAATGACTTTCATATTGTCAGAGGCCAGCATAAGTCATTTCCTAAGTTTCAGTGTGAGGAAATGGTAGCAACAGCTGCTAGTGGGCTACATACTCTTCCTAGGCAGTTCCTGCATCTGTTTCACCCCCTGTTGGAAGAGAATTAAAGAAGGAAAACAAACCCCATGGGTATAAGCCTCACTGGCATGAAAACATCAGAGCAAGATAATTTCAATCAACTCTTTTTTTGAGTAGGAATAGGCTGGTACAGGTGCCATGGGGCAACCCCAGCAGATATTAGCCACGAGCACAGGGTTTCAGGACAGCCCTGAGCTTGTGAGGTCCTGCAGAGACACACTCTCTGGGCGGCACACCTCTTGCTGTTGCTACTGCCAAGTGCCAAATTGTCCTGGCTCAGGGCTGGGTCTGCTGCTGGCTGTCTTGTTTTTATTCCCCCTGCCTGTTTCTCTTTGAAAGCCAATTGCCTCCCCAGGCTGTTTATGACATGTCTCAGGCAGCTGGCCTGGCAGCCTTTAGAGCAGTGTTGGGTTTGCCACTCAGGTAAGAAAGTTTGAGAAGATTAGCCGCTCTATCAAATCCACCAGGGGTTCAGGAAAAGGTTTTTGCCAAACCCTTGTTCAGAGTCTAGTATACATCAGCTCCTTCCATTCTCCTCAAAACCACCCTAAGAAAGAACTATTGCTGCCTACATTTTGCGATGGAGAAAACAGAGGGTCAGAAAGGCTAAGTCATTTCCTTCAAACTACACAATCAAGTGGAGACTCCAAACCCTTGAATATTTCCTTTGTTCTGTATTGAGGGGAACAGTTTAAGGTGGAGAGAGGGGAAATATTTGGAGTGCAATGGGTCAGCCTATGACTCTCTCATAGGTAAGTAGTTCCAGTAAGGGATGATTTAGAACTGGATTCTACCCAGAATCTGACTTCACATGCCTAGGTCATTGCATGTAGATTTTTCCATTTTGTTCCTGATTGCCCCCAAAGATAACAGATAATTCATACAGAAGATGCATTTTGAGGGCATAGAGAATGCACCTATGAGAACAGAATGCAGAGAAATGGGAGGAAGAATTTTTATCAGCACTGCAAAGTCAAATGCTGAATTCATTAACAGATGTCTTCAGGAGAGTTTCTGGAAGTGCAGGACAATAAGGTTGAGGCACAAATTTGAACAAGATATTGGAAGCAAGAACACATCTCAGTATTTGTCTGCAAAAGAGCATACATTCATCTGCTACAGCACAGATTTACAATTTTATAGCATCATATAGGATCTATACGTCATCCATGGAAGCCTTGCTCCCTGTCCTTTCTAACTACCCACTTGGCAATGCTTCTGCCCTTCTCAGTACTGCATCCTCCCCTGTTGACACTGAACAAGAGTGCCTTACTCCTGTGTTGCTGTGTAACAAATTAACCCAAAACAGAATATACACTTTTTAGCTCATGGCTTCTGAGGATCAGGAAGCCAGGTAAATCTAACTGGGTTATTTGTTCCTGGATCTCTCACAGGCTACATTGAAGGTGTTGGACACAATCCTGCCAACAGGGCTATATTTGCTTCCCCATTCACTCAGTGGTTGTGAGTGGAATGAAATTGCTGTGGGTGCTTGAATGGAGGCTTTCTGTTATCATTGGCTGTTCAGTTCCTTGCTCTGTCAGTCTCTCTATGGGGAGTTTCATCAGAGCAAGTGAGAACAATAGCAAGACAAAAGTCAGTCCTTCATAACACAATTGTAGAAGTGACATCTCACTGCTTTTGCTGTATTTAACTTGTTAGGAGAAAATGGCCAGATCTAGCCTACAGTTAAAGGGAGCAGATTATACAGTGGTGTGCATGGCTATACATGAGGAGCAACTATTTGTGGGCTTAGAAATTTGTGACAGAAATTGTGCACAACCTTTATTTTGTTTGATGCTGGAATCTTACAAATGCCTGGTAAATGATAACTGTTTGACATTACATTCTCCCATTCTATGACTCTTCCATATCTCCAAGAGAATGGAATAGTGACTGTGGCATCAGAAATGAGGAAATTAAAGTACCCCTCTTTCAACCCACTCCACATATTTTGTTCCCCACTGTACAGTGGAGTAATACTCCCCAAACCCTAAATATAATCATGCCCTCTCCTGCTCAGAACTTTTCAATGGCATCCGAATACCTTCAACATGTCTTTCCATGACTTTGGAAGCCCAACATCCTGGCTACCCCTTTAACCTCATTTCTCTTTACCTCCCCTGCCCCTACTAAGTTTCAATCATGCTTATTTTTCAAATATGGCATTTCTTCTCTCTCTTCTCTAGGCCTTTTCCAGACTTTCTACATTACTTCACATCTTTACATCCCAAGGAGGGTAAAGTATCTTTCTTTACTAGAATCTCCATGATGGCAAAGATCATGACTATTAAATCATGCTTATTATAGAATCACATGACACCTCACATCCAGCCCCTGAGAGCAGAGAGTAGGCATGAGGGACAGACAAGACCCAGTGGAAGATAGTGGCAGAGGTTTAGTTTGCCCTGACCTCATCCTATAGGCAAAGAGGCTATGAAACTTGCTGGCTACAAGATGTGCTTCCTGGTCTCTACATCATTCAGGGGCACCCTCCTTCAGATCACAAAGTGGTGATGTCACTCACTACTTTAGGGTACTGCATTTTCAGAGCTGCAAAGTGCATGAAGAGGAATCAATATCAAGTATTTTATATTGGAAACTCCTGGCATGCTTTTAAAGGAAAGAATAAATGACTTAAGACGCCCAGACACAAAGAGCACCATCAGTTTTGCAAATTACATTAGCCAGCCTTTTTGAAATATTTATACCAAGCATGGTGCTAGGTGTTTCAGAAATAATAGTCCCTTGTTTAATGCTCACAACAATACCCATGGGTAGGTGTAATTATTTCTACTTTATGTATGAGGAAAGTGAAGTTGAAGGAGGTACAGATACCAATCTACACTCATACAGACAATGAGCAAACTGAATTGGGAAAAATCAAGATAATGACTGCTGCTATACATTAAGACTTTCCTGGGGGCCAAGCTTTTCCTAATACCTGATATGACTTCTCTTAACATTCCTTACAAACCACTATAATGGGAACTATCATCATCCCTAAATTAAAGATGAAGAAGCAGAGGTTCAGAGAATTTTAGGTCACAGCTACAAAGAAGTCACACTAGGATTTACTTTCTTCAGTACATGCTTTATTATGGTGATTTTTTTAAGTACTCAAAAATGAAATTATATTTAAGATAGTTTAAATTGAACATATAAAGAGAATTTCAGACGTATATACACATTGATTTTCTCTGTATTTTAGAACTACTATAGAAACTGCATCACTAAAAATTTAATTTATTGCCTAGCTCAAGGGATAATGGAAACTGATTTTCTATATAATAGAATTTTTGTATATTAAATTAGTAATGTATATCCGATGGTAACATTCAGTATCATACTATTTCAGTATGTGTTACTTCTATTGTTACCTGCATTTAGAATGTACCTGTGACTTACTTCTACTTAAAAGAAGCAATAAATGAGCCATAAGAAGAGAACTTACAGAACAGTGAAGACCATAGGGTAAATCATTAGATTTCAAGTGAATTGTACAGTTTTGGGATTCCCACACGCTTGAAATTATTTTAACAAGGGATCTCATCACCAAAAATGAAAAATATTAGTCAATATCTGAACACTATAAGTTGATAATAGTAACCAAAGTTAGTCTTTTTTCCCCAAAGTAAACTGCTTGCTCTAATTATTAAGAAGCTCTAAATCAGTACTACAGGAAATATATGCAATATACCTGATCGTTTTAGTTCTACTTGAGAAATCATGAACAATTTAAACCCGGGCATTAATAGGCAATCCACTCCATGTAAGAAAAGAAACATATATCAACATATAAAAATATTGAAATGTTTTTATTTCCTATTATTTTGAAAATAATTACTATAATTCTAGAGTATTATAGATTATATAACAATCTACATAATAAATCCTATAATTTCAGGATTATATTCTGCTACCCTGGCACTTGTTTCATGAATCTGATGACACAGACAATAACGATTCAAATATCATGATGGGTGTTCACAGCTTTCCACTCTTACATCTCCTTTCTTCCCAGGATTGGGATGTGAACATACTTTCTAGTGTCTAGGTTTATGCCATTATCAGCATATAAATCACCTACTCAAGCCACTGGACTGAGCACCAAGCATGGGAAAAATGTGTCCCTCAAATGTCAAGACGTTTGAAGGCTGCTAGTTGCTTGTTCATACAAAGTCCTTATTATGTCAGATTGCTCTGAGTCCTTGTTGGATAATTCAGCAGGAAGTTTTCCCAAGCCTTTGTGAATTGAATCCGTGGGTCTTTAAAGCAGATGGATAGTCTGAATCATCTCAAAGAGCTACATGATACATAGTCCCAAAGGCATCACAGATCCATGGACTCAAATCAACAGACATAAGGCTTAGGAATCCTATACAAGTTCCTCAAGGATTCTAACCTCCAGCCAGATGAGAGAACAGTTTCCCCCAAGCCTCTGTTCTCTAGTTACAAGGCCCCCAAGCTTGCCACCTTTCCCTTTGTAAACTCTGAAGGTGATCCAGTCAGCTAATGATTAAGAATAAACAGTTTTGGCCTGAAAAGTAATAGAAGGAATTTCCATTTATTTGAAAAGTTTTATCGGTTTACGACCCTCTTAGATCTTACTATTTCTTTCATTTAATTTAAGCAAAAGGCATAGTCTTTTCAGATACAATTTATAAATATCCTTTTACATGTTAAATAAAAGATGTTGATGTTATCTATAACCACTCACAGGGCATCCACTATGAGCTTTGTATATATTATCTCTAATCTTGGCAACTCTACAAGTTATATTTTCATTTTCCTGACTTGCATCTAAGGAAGCCAAGGCTCACAAAGGTAATTAACTTGTCCAAATACATCCACTCAGTAGATGACAGTAATTGAATCAAGACTTGAATCCAGATCATTTAAAATCCAGAACCCAAATTCCTTCCATTCCATATGATCTGTGTCATTTTGTATGAACTTGTAAGTTCTCTATGCCTGAACTTCTCCATTTGAGCAAAGAAGGAGACAAAAGTACCCAACTCATAGTGTTTTTGCTAGGTTAAATGAAATGATCAGTAAAGCTTTCAGGATGATAATATTAGATATTATGTTAGCTATTTTTCAGACTGGCTGAGATATCTTACACATGTCTTGAAAAACACTCACCCCTCTAAATAAAAAGTTGCCGATTTTAGCATGTGCTGCAAGCTATGCCTGTCTCTTGGTGATTCCCAATGCTTATTAGCATTTTAAAGACTTCGGAAAGTTCCACAGCAAAGAATCAGTTGCATTCTACCCCAAGCTAGAAGATATAATGTGTAAGACTCATTTAATTTTGAACTAATATTTTGGTTCTACCAAGAAGGAAAGAGGCCTTTTATGCCTGATTTGGAATGGAATTGCTTTGATAATCTCACCCTCTGCCAGGATTTTGAAAAGGCCCTACTGGAAGAACATACCATTAAGTACTTGCTTTGATACTGGACTGCTAATCCCATGGCCCAGCTTGACATTGTCTCTTAGCAACAGTCTGTCCTTTTCCCCTTTCCATTCTGTGCCTCTAATGACACTTCCTCTCCTCTGGTTTCTCTTCAACCTCTGCTTTTCATGGCCCCTTAAGCCTCCTGCACACAGAGAGAAGCAGGAGCTACAGCTCCATGCACATATTTATGTTAATAGTACTAAGAGGAGGAACAGGCTGTTCTGGGGGCTGCTTTCCAACTGTCACATAAATCAGTCAGGGGAAAGAAGTTACTATTTTCACAAAGACTCTGCCAGAATGGAGCAACAGGTCTTGGCAATGCCTCCCTCCCCTCCCCCTCCACTGTGCCTTTCGTAATGTATCCCTCAGTCCTCAGGAAGGAGGGGATGAGGATTTCATAGACACAGAGGATTTCCAGTCAGAAGGGAGCTTTGAGATCATCCAGTGCTAAATCACGTGGAAATGGCTAGTAAATACCTCTGCCTGGGTTCTTCCCCCAGAGATTCTGTGTTGTTGGAAATGGGTCACAGAGAAGATTTTTAAAGATTTCCAGGTGACTCTAATGTGCAAGGATGGTGGGGAAGTGGGGAGCCTCATGGAGACTTAGGGCCAGAGTGTACCAGATTTTCTGTAGGCCCCGTGATACCTTTGTGACATGGCAGCACCTTGACACCAGTAGTGGCTTTCTGTCACTATGTTTTTTCCAAGAGCAGATGATGAAAGTTGTATGGCCAAACCACATGAGCTCTTTAAACAACCACTTACAGCACTTGCTTCCCCCAGACCAAATGAATCAGAGTCTCAGTGGAATCACCACACAAAAGTTTCGAAAAGACATCCATGGAATTTTCATTGTATCCCAGTATAAGAGACACATTAGCCTGATGGAAAGACCACTCATTTTGAAGTTAGCAAAATTGGAGTTCAAATTTGGGGTTTGTTAAATACTAACTCTGCTTCCTTGGACAAGTTATGTGGCCTCTCCAAACCTCAGCTTTTTATCTGCAAGATGTGGTTACCCAGTTAGCTCTCATTTCTCTTTCAATATTGAAGTTCAGAAGTCATTTTGCCTTAAAAATCCTGACTGAACTTTCAGACTAAGCCAATCATCCCCTCACCCCATCTATGTTGATAGGATATGCTCTCACAGAGACCATTTTGCACTAATCCATTGTAACACTGACCACAATTCGATTAAGTTGTACAAAGCTAACTACATGGCTTTTGGCAGAATGTTTAAATAATAATGATGAAATATATATGTATATATATATATATACATATATATATGATGATGATGATTTACTAATGCTTTGTTTCTACCAGTAGTATTTAAGTAAAGTTAAGGAGTTAAGCTGCTGGCTCACTGCCACATTTAACCATGTTTGGCTGCTAGAATTCAATAAGATGACTGAACAAACAAATGGCTGATTTGGCTGAACAAATGACTAATATAAATGAAGCACCTGTCACACAGTAAACATGCACCCAATATTAGTTAGCTGGTATAATAATTATCTTTAGAGAGGTCACATGTCTTACTCAAGACACACAGCTCAAACTTGAACTCAGTCCTCTGGATTTGCTTTTAATCCATTAAGTCAATCTGCTTCAAGGATTTCATATATGAGGAAAAGAATCTAGGAAAACTTGGCAGTTTGTCTTTGCCTCTATAAGGATAAATAGACAAGTTGATTCTTGTACACACCTAGATTTTATTCCATTGCTGCAATCCATGAATCTGCACGTGCGTGCGCGCGCACACACACACACACACTCTTTCAGATGACCAAGGCTTTGGCATGGGACTCTTTAAACATCTATTGAGAAAGTTTTGAATCATAAACTCCTTGAGAAAACAACCACAATTTTGACTCCCATAACAAAATGAATCCATAGAAATGATACTATTTTTGTTGACACGTTTGTGGGTGGCAACGCAGTGTTGATCCCACACCAGTCAAACAGTACCCATGATGAGCCAAATACCTGTGATAGTGTTCCGGATTTTCCCCTACTGACTATCATATTGTCTGGGTATTGGGGAAAATAACAGTCTAAAAGGTCATATAGAGGAGGTGGAATTCATATTGACTACTTAAGCTCTCAAGGAAATTCAGAATAATACAAGAGATGGGTGTTTCTGGGAAAGACTCTGGATGATCCCTTGTCTTTTTGTCTATACTAGCATGGAAATCAAGAGTTTTTCAAAATTTTGCTTTAATACCTTTTATTTAGTTAGATGTGATAATGCCCCAGATTCTATGCCAAGGGCTTTACATTCATAATCTCATTTGATACTCATGACTTTGAGGGATTAAAATCACTGTCAGTACTTCACAGAGGAGGAAACTTAGGCCAAGAGCAACTTGCCAGAGGTGACTAACACTGGTATGATGCAAGATCGGGACTGGATCCAGGCCTATTCTATGATTCTTGGGTCTTAATTCAGCAGGTACTCATTGAACACCTACTATGTGCCACGTTGTTTTCTGGTGCAAAGACTATATTATGTACAAAGCTCCATGTTTTATGTGACTAGAGATGTGTCCGGAGAAGAAAAACCATAATGAATCTAAACATTAAGCAAATGGCATAGTCCTTTAGAAAGTGATCCTACTATGTACAAAATTAGCGTGGGACAAAAAGGATGGAGAGTGGTTTGGAGATGTGGGGCTTGGAATACAGGTTTGCAATAAAAAAAAATCGAAATGGATTTTGGTAAAAAATCACATTAGAGTAAAATAGGCAAGACTTC
Source organism: Uropsilus gracilis (assembly GCA_004024945.1). Classification (NCBI taxonomy): domain Eukaryota; kingdom Metazoa; phylum Chordata; class Mammalia; order Eulipotyphla; family Talpidae; genus Uropsilus; species Uropsilus gracilis. Next base: position 24,828 of record PVHY01006711.1, read on the forward strand.
TATAAGGTAATCTCTTTCTGTCTCAGCAAAATGGAGGATTGGATGAGTATGAGAAAAACCACTAGTGCTGGTTAAGCATTCCCTAGTAGAGTGTTGAGTGCTTTATCTACAATTTTTCACTGAATTCTCCCAATGGACCCATAAGAAATACAGCTTTTCCATTTTTTGGATGAGAAAATTGAGACTCATAGAGGATGAAAGCAGTGTCCAAGATTATTCAGCTAATGAGGGATGGCCCTGAGATTTCAACTTGGCTCCTCCAGCTCCACAGCTCCTACTGTGCTGACAACCACAGCTGACAACCACTAATGAAGTATTTGGGGCAGCTGGGCCACAGAGCTGGGCATGGTAGATGGTGTGCCTGGCACTGATGCAAAGAAGCCACCCTACATTACTGCCCCCAAAGGCAGGACTACTCTGAGGTTGGGTGCTCTTCTCATGGTGCTATGTTCTCAGCTATAGGAGGCATGGTTTAGTATGTTAGAACAGACAGAAGTTGAGGAGTGGTCCCAAGAGTGTTTTACCGTTCTTGATTGTCAGAAAATGAATGGCTTCTAGAAGTTTCCCTGGAGGATTGCTCTTTCAATGAATAACTGTGACAGCCAGATATTGGAGACCTGATGCTAAGCATCTTTCTGTGGTAGATTTGAAACAGCTGTTCATAAGCTTGACCTAGTTCCATTCTCAACTTGAGAAGTGTAGTTTCATGAATGATCTCTCCCAAATCTGACCTCATTCAGTCACACTGCACTTTGTCTTTACAGGAGCTTGATGGTCTAAGAGGATTCTATGTGTGGAATGCAGGTCCAGCCAGCTGACAGTGGATTCTACCTCCTTCCAACCTTCTGAGAAAAGCAGTGCAATCATGTCAAATGCCAGTCATTCGGAAGTTGTGAGTGAAAGAGGTGGGTCACTTGAGTGTCATTGATCATTCATTAACAAACCTATCAGGACAGTAAGGCATGAATGTGAAAGGAATGATGTGCTTGGAAAAGTTAGGAGCTCTATGTAGATAATGAACACGAGGGAAAGGACACTAGATTCTTCTTGGCAGCATACAGTTTCACAACTTCCACCTACCTGCTGACTCCAAGTTAACCCTAAAAGCATAGATTTTTACACCCACAGCACATATATATTTTAAATATCTATATTCACCAATGACAGCTAGTATCTGTTAATGCCTTTGACATTCTGAAATCACTGTTCAGTGACATTGACTTGTTAAGCTCATTCAAATGACTAAACAACCAGTTAATGTGATATGATTATCTAAATCCCTTTTTGTAGATGAGGTAACTGAAGCAACCATAGTTCAATGATTTGCCAAGGTCAAAGCTGGTGTATGATGGGAGTGGAACTGGAGCCCAGTTTCCCTGAGTGAAGTTCTCATATTTTCTCCCCGATAAAGGAAGGGATGATTGTTTTGGTACCGTAAGCACACTGTGATCATATTTTGCCATTCTATTTTTCCTGTCTTTCTGTTTACCCAGGGTTTCTATTGTTCTTTCTCCCTCTCTCCTTGGAATTAATTTTGTTTCTGCATAAAATGTGAAAAAAAGAAGTTTCATTATAAGGCTTTCTCACCTACGATATGATCCTGCACTAGGGACCCCAAGGATACTGTAATGAGACCTCAGTAATTGGTCTGGAGCACTGAGCTGGCTCTGTGCCCTGGTGCCTCACAGCAGGTAAATTCTCATTAGCAGCAGCATCTAGCATGTTAGCCTATGACAGTGGAGGTGCTCACAGAAGATGATGATCCAGGTCAGACTGATCCAAAGTCAAATCCCTTGTCCCTCAGGGTCCTTTCTGGTGACAACTTCACCATTTCCTCATATTTTAGTCTATCTACCTGTCCAATGTTTATATCCCGACTTGACTTAGCTACTTAGGACAGGTATTGTGTCTATCTGATTAGTTGCTGTCTCTTTGGTCAATAGTACAGGCTTTGAGTAAGTCCTTATAAATATGTAGGAAACAAATAAAAGAATATATGTAGATTTGGTAGAATAACACTATTTGAATATGCCATTCACTTCAACAATACTTCCATTTTGAAAGAAGTTTCTAAAATAGGACACATCTCAAACTCATCAGCATTTTCGCAATGAAGAACTTCCACATGGAAGCCCATTCTTGAGTGGATGGTGGTGATGAACACATCTTTCCAATATTTCTCAAATGAAAACCTACAGGTGCTCTGATATTAAATTGATATTTATCATTGAAACTAAAAGTTTTGTACCTCAAAGAATTGGACCTCTGGGGAAGCTAAAGTACAAAAGCAGTTAGGTTTTGAGTTCCTTCCACCTTGTGGGCATCTGGGTATTCTATCCTACATGCCAGGCAAATGTGCAGAGGTAATGAATCACTACAAAAAAGGCCAAGTTATTGTAGGACAGTAATCCCAACCAACTGTTGGCCTTGCTGGGTCTGTTGCTGGAATTAATTCCCCCTTTTCATTTTATTCAAACTGAAGAAACTGTCTGGCAGGGTATCTGGTTTCAAATAGAAATGCCAGCCAAGGGCTCACAAGGCCAAGATCTGAGAAAACTTGATTCAATTTGTGCTGTGGGTAAAAATAATAAGTAGGTAGAGGAGACTGCTTGGTGGTGGATATGACTGGACATTTGGTGGTGTGGATATTGATCTGGTGTGATATATACAGTTGCTGAGGTGAGAAAGTGTACACCTGAAACCTATACATAGTTGTAAATTAATGTTGTCTCAATAAAAAGAAAATAGAAAACATTGCATATGGAATTTGTGGTCTGATGAGCGCATTTGTTAAGTGTTCTTCGTTTGCATATTCTCATCAAAAATCCTACAAGGACCTATACATAAAATCAACATCAAGGGCCAGCATAGCTTCTACCTATATGAGCATGCATCTGTAGGTGATTTATAAAGGAGATACCAAGGTGATTTTATTCCCCAATGTAAGATCCCATCTTGGTAGCCAAAAGAAGGAAGCCATGTAGTAAAACTTGTTTTTTTTTTTTTTTTTCCCTTCAATGTGTGAAAAAGAAAGTACTAAGATAATGAACTGGACTCTCCAGTCTTCATGTGTTTTTTTTTTTTCCTTTCACCAATACGATGGATAGGTCAGTAGTCCCCAGCACCCTGAGATGTTGGAGAAATGTTTAAATCATTTATTTGCAATCACAGCATTTGGTTGGGGATAAATAAGAACTGTTCAGGATTCTGACAGTCACAAGGACCAGCATTAAAAATAATATGGCTATAGGGGTTTGACAGGCCTCACCCACTCACTGAACAATTCACCCACTTACTCCTTGCAGAAGGCTTGAACCCAAACCTAATCAACAAATACATGAAATACATGAAAAGACGCCCAATTCCTGTAACATGAATGGAAATGCAAATCAAATGACATTTTTCAGATGTTATTTTGGCAAAAAATTCTAAAGCTAGCAATAATCATAATCATGGTGAGGGAAAACAGGTATTTTCTACAGTTGAAATCATGTATTAATGAAAGATTGTGGATGAAAGTGAAAATTAGAATAGCCATTTTGGCCAATTTGGAATAAAAGTGTATACCACCTGTGAGCCAGCAATTCTGTTTTTCAGTATTTTCCACCAAGAAACACTCATACATATTCAGAAGAATAGTCATTGAAGTATTCATTTGTGGCATTAAAAATTAGAGACAGCTGCAATATAATACATTCATGCCATGGAATGTCATACAACTTGTACAATGATAATCTCTAGGTACTGACAAGAAGAGTGCTTAAGACATGAGATCATACAATGATATAAACACATATGTACACCCACTGTATAGGAAAAAAAGAATGGAAATATACACACTAAAATAAAAAATGAGATTAATTTTGGGCAAGTTCCAGAGATGGAGCGCTGCGGTCACCATTACTGGTTCATTCCTTCTAAAAATATTATCTAGTACCTTCTCTGCCAGGCACTGGTGATTAACAAAGGACAGATAAAAACCAATCCTTGTAGGATGTAGGACACCTACATCCTAATACTATTGTTTTGTTAACTATGTTTCTAGAACAAGAATTTTATTCTTATATTACTTACATAATTAAAAATTAGTAAATATAAAGGAAAACTTACAAACCTTAAATTTTTGTATTAGCAAAATGTCGAGCAACTATTTCAGCTTTTGATTATACTTATAAATAGCCCCAGGCATAAATGTTGTTGGTGATTGCCACCTGGCTACAGTAGTGCCTCAGATGGTTCCCTGGGCATGGTTGGATGTGGTGACAATCTCTTGTAGCACAAAGACTTGTGTGCAGTGGGCTGTTTCTTGTATGAAACTTTGGGAGCATTATCAGGCATAAAATTTGAGTAAACCTCAATCCTATTATACACATATTCACCAAAGCACATGCACAGGAATGGTCTCAGTGGCACTATTCCAAATAACCCCAACTGGAAACTACATAAATGCCTATTGGCAGTTGAAAAGATAAATAATGTACTATACTCAGACAAAACAATACTTCAAGGTAATGAAAATCAATGCATTAAAACTACAGGCAACAATGTGCATGAATCTCACCTGAAGGATGCCTAGCGCAAGAGTAACATGATCTATAATATCATTTTTCTGACAGTCGATAGCAGGTAAAAATAGTACTTGATACTAGAGTACTGGGCAGTGTTTATCTCTGGGAGATAGTGATAGCCGTAGTACATGATGCATAGTATAGTACATGATGCATAGTATAGTACATGATGCATAGTATAGTACATGATGGAGGTTTTGGGATGTGCTGGAGACATTTAGTTTCTTGTGCTGGCTACTAGTTTTGTGGGTATGATCAGTTTACTAAAACCTGTTGAGTTTTGTAGTTGTAATTGAGGATTTTCTTGTAGGTCCATTCTATTTCCACTACAGGTTTATAAGACAAAAACAAAACAAAATTAGAATATAAAACCCTGAAGTCCAATCTGTGTTGTTTGAACCTCAACTTTAACTAGTTGCATGCCATCTCTGAGTTTCAGAGAATCATCTGAAAAGTGGGACAGAGATTTCTAGTTGATCTGTAAGGGTCCTTTTGGCTGTATGGTTCTGAGTATTACCTTTTCCATTGCAACATTCCATTTCTGAAGCAATGAAGGAACAGAGACTGAACTTCCTTTCATTTAATTACTCTTAGACTTTTAGAAAATTAATAACGTCACATACGTCCCATTTTCAGGGCATTTGTTGTAATTTAAAGACACGATCAATTAACAAGGGAAATCCTGCCTTCCAGGAAATTGCACATAGCGAACTCTTTCCCATAGTGCTCTTGGGATAAGTGTGAATACGCCAAATGCTGCTTTTGCCAAGCCCCTTCCTGTCACGCCAATTCATAGACCCTGTAATGGGAGCGTCAGCAACAGCAGAGGTGGGACAGTTCCTGTAGGAAGGAGGCAGCTACCATGCTCACGCCCCGTGCACTGTTTGAATAGCGACTTCCTCTCCCAGAGGGGTTGGTTTGTAATTTTCCTCTTAGCAGCCACTGGAAGTCCTTGAATGACAACATCACAGCTTGTACCCATTCACAACAGGAAAGTTTGTCATCTGCAGGCAATCTTGGCACCAGAGAAGAAAGACTGGAAGAAATCCAGTCTTGTGTGTCAGTTTCTATATTAGAATCAGGAAAGTAGCCTCTATGGTGTAGCCCATGCAATGCAAGGTGTTGGTTTCCAGACAAGAAACTGTAGTCATTGTCCAGCCTCACTGATATCGACAAGGCAGGAACCCAAAGAAGGCAACACTTGAAAGCCCTGAACACACATTGTGTTAACTCTAATTAAGTCCAAGAAGGTTTCTTTGGGTACAGGAGATAACCAGCTTCTGGAGAATGAAATGCTGGTAAAGGTTTTATACTGGCTGCTTAGAAGAGCTGTATCTCGTGTGAAGGGTGAATTCTGAATGCAAGGTTACAGTTAGCAGAAAATGGTCAGGCACGAAATCTAATAGGGGGCACAAGTCATCTATATTGATTTTTCTCAGACAATTTAAGGGGAAGGAAACTGGTTTGCTATTTTATTTAAAATTTCTCCTTATTTTCTAATCAGTCACGTCAAGGAATCTTTAAGATGTTGTTAATAAGAATCACTGGGTAAAAGTGAAATATTCAGATCACCAAAAGCAAGCCCCATTTTTTCATTCGCATCAACAGACAATTTTCTGTCATATGTCTGTAAGTAGTCCTAAATTCTGCTTCTTGCTCTGCGACCTGGTTAGACAAATGTGTTCAGTTTATGAAAATTTGTTAAACTATATCTACATCTGCATAACCTACTGTGATAGATGTTGTCTGCAGATTCCAGGAGCATGCTTCTGGAGGCACTTTCACTCTCCCAAGTGCAGAGTGCTTTGGGAATTGATAGAGTTGATAATTTGCCCGAAACAGAGGAAAGAATCAGTTCCCTGGATATTCTGATGAGGTTGAAGACTCAAGATAAGAGGATAAAAGAGAATTAGGAAAGTGGATTAAACTCAGAAATCAGGATTTTAGTGGTGAAGCAATTCTGGATGATGATGGGGAGAACCTGCTGTTTTTCTAAGAGCGGGGCCAAGGGGCTTCAGTAAAGAACCAGATTAATTATATAGGAAGCACAGAGATCCCTGGTCATTGTGTTTAGCCTGTCTAGATACCAATCAACATGCACATGAGATTCTGAAGTTCTTATTCCATTCAACCTGGAGACACTAGGTAGGTAAACTATCACTTCTTTGTACTCATTTCTTACTCACAACTGAGAGGGAAACCAATTACAAAATCAATTTTCCTGTTTAACCAAAGACTAAATATAAGAACTCATGTCAATATAATCACAGCTAATCATTCTGGAAAGCAAACCTAGAAGGAGGGACAGAAACAGCAAAGCATTAGGAGAATAAGTTGTAAAACTATTTAAAGTTACAGGAATAATTTCCCACTGAAGCCACTGTAAAACTATTCAAAGTTACAGGAATAATTTCCCACTGAATTCTTTTATTGTGCTGGTATTTTGGAAAATAGACAGATTTATGTAGGAAATACAAAAGACTGAAATTCTACAAGCATTTTCATTTCCAGTTCAAGACAGCTGTTGGGTGATTTCACCCACTGTGAAAACAGCCATGCGTGGAAGGAATGAGTAGATGAAAAGCACGCAAACTCGATATAAGGTGTGTAAACATGCTTTCAGTCTCTTCCAATTCACCTTATAGTTAAGCACACCTAAAAGTGAAGTTACATATGTTGATGTTTATATGAAGTGTAACTGACACAAGAAAGAGTCTGACACATGAAAAATAGTGAAGGAAGAGAAACATTTCAAGATTCAGATCATGTTGCTGCCCACATTACCCGTTCTCTAAGGAAATAGCTAGAAGGGCTATTCAACTCCCTGCTTCCTTCCAAGGAATGAAGAGTTTGCTAAGAGCAAAGGAAGTGCCAAGAAAGTGCCAATTTGTATGACACTAACATCTTTCTTAGGCCTGATCATGAATTTCAGAAATGTGAACTTTTGGCTATGGTGAACGCAGATGGCCTGAAGGGTCTGATAGGAAGTTGTTAAGGAAGATTGAGGGAGATCTGAATGGAGATCAAATTTAACTAATTAGACTAATTGGAAAATGGACTGACACCAGAATTTTATGCACAACTTAGTGTTTTGGAAAAGAGGCAGATCTAGTAGGTAACTGGGGTGGCAAGGTCAACCTTTCCATGACATCCAGGGGGAACTCAGAAAAATGAAATCCCTAAAAACATGTTTGGAAATGATTTTAATGGAGACAGACAGAGACAGCAAAATGCCAGAGGGAGGAAGAGAGGGCAAAAGGCAAACCAACCAATGTGAGATGCTGTAATCAAGAAGACCTGGAGGGAACAAAAAAGGAAGAACAATCTACCTTTCTGGCCTTAGACAAAACAACTTTCAAAGGCTACCTTCCCCCTGGTTGGTGGGGTAAAGTTGCTTAGAATTACTGCCAATGCATTATACATATTTAAAACTCTCCTTTCTGGGTTTATAATTTTCATAGAGGCAGCTTCCTGCAAACTTGAGTAATGAATGTAAGATGATGCCCCTTTGAGGGGTTGTAAAGACAATCTAAGAACAAGTCATTTCAGAGTAACAAACTTCACAGCCGGAGATCATTTCCATTGCATAATGCTCTTACTCTTGAAGCTTTCATTGTTTCACTCTTACCCAGTTGTGTCATTATTTTACTTACCTCATCGGGGAAATCATTGTTTAAAAACCAAGTATAAACGATGAAACAGTCTTCTACTTATCTTTTCCAGGATAATAGCTTTCCCTCCCCCACTTCTTGACACAGAAGGGCTAGGCCCCTGTGGGTGATGAATTACTTCAAGCAGTCTGACAGTCCCCATGAGAGGAATGAGAGTAAAAATAACCAGCTGATTACCAATAGGGAGCAAATTGGCCACTTGAGGATTCAGTGGCTGGAATGACAAATGAGAAAATGAAAATCCTCATCAAGAGACTAGACTTTCTGATTATCCAAGTGCTGATGACCGCTTTCCATGCCTTCCCTCCCTGCTGTGGGATGATTTGCATCTGATTGGATTTTATTTTGTATTTGGGGCAGCCATTTCTAAAAGGGTGTTTGGAAGACTTTGAAGTGCTTAATTATAAACAGGAGGCAGTTTGGGACTGAGCAGTGAAATGGAAGATGCCCTGTGTTGGGATGTGGAATGTTCATTTATAGAAGGAGCCCATGTCTGGCTGGTTTTGGTCTGGCTTTTCATTCCATCACCCCATAAGGCAGTTTTCCAAGGTTTTCTGGACTCTGAAAGAAAATAAGAAAAGTATTCTTGGCCAAGGGGTCTACATTTAAAGTAGAATCAAGGATTTCAGCATGTGGATAGACTGGGCTTTCTATTAGTGATCAACAACTGAAATTTAAAAAAAAGTTGGGAATCCTTTGAAGGAAGGTCATTTTTACCAGCCCTCATTCAAACAAATCCATCAAATAAGGGAGTATAATAAATGATATACACAGATATATCAGCTGTCCTCTAAAAGCTTAAATATATCATTGATGCTAAGCCATATGTGCATGAAGGAGTAAAACCTGAACCTTTTGGTCTGAATTAGGCATAACCATGTGTGTTATAGGAAGAGAAGACTGTGAGTTACAATGAAGAGGAGTAAGCGTAAGAAGGTGATCTCTATACAACTCTGGGAGGAAGGCTGATACGACTCAATCTTTGTCTTTGAAGGATAGATTGTAAATTTTCTAGGTGAGAATTACTGAAATCCACAATGAGAATGATTTTTAAAAAATGTTTCATGCAGAGTCAATAGAATGATTTGTCTTAAGCAAAAGTGAGAATTACTGAAATCCACAATGAGAATGATTTTTAAAAAATGTTTCATGCAGAGTCAATAGAATGATTTGTCTTAAGCAAAGGGGTCTGGGAAAGATGAGTCAGGACACAAGTTTCCCATGCACACACTGTCATACAACACCAGTCAGGGATGGAACTTGTTCTTAAGGGCAGTGGAGGAACATGAAGGGTTCTGCACAGAACCTGAACTGTTAGAGATCAGTTATTGGATTTGATAAAAAGACAAAACTATATTCTCTAGAACGTCACCAACAGGTAAGATCAGCAGGTAGGACTGCCATTTTGATGCTTCTTGATTTTGACATCCATGCTATAAAAGTGAAGAATGAACTGTCACAGTGTGCTTGCACATAGAAGGATTTGACAGTTATTGCTAAATGGATAAATGAAGCTGGAACTATATAGGAACAGAGTATAGTTATTTCCTAGAATAGCTGAGGAAGCACAAAGTTTACGTAAGTTCTCTTAAGAGACAGAAGTGAATAATTTGAAAGGTGCTAGGTTAGGAGTTAAGTGAACTTACACATTTAATTTCATCATTTTGGGTTCTGTAGTTCCTTACCTGAAAAGGCACAGGTGAGTTTTCTGAAGGAGATTTAACTGCAGGAAGTTTTTTGTGTAATTTTTGAGAGTGATGTCATATAAGGCTCATGCTGGATGTTCAGAAGAGTCCATGATCCACAACAAAGTTAAGAACCTGTGAATTACGTTTCGTTTACACAGTAAGAGGCTATGATTCTGAGAACACAACAATCATTTCCCTCCCCAAAGGACAACTGTAACAGTTGATGTTAAAGTCTTGCTAGTGTTGTTTCCTTCTAAGAGGCTCATGACTGGTTTGATTAAAATGAGTAAAAAAGCGTTTTGTTTCTAATGGTGAATATACTCCCCAATAAGTTAAAGAGTATTATTGATCTGATCAGCCATGCTGGGGTGTAATTAACCATCAAAGGAGTTGAATCATTCAAAGACACTTGCTGCTGTCAAAATGTGACATTGACAATGTATAAGCTCTGACCCGACTCTGTAGACTTTTTTGCTGTTTCTATTTTCTTTCTTTACAAAGCACTCCATCATAAGAGTATTGAAAAAACTAACTAATTAATGGGGAGGAAAAAGCACTTGGGATGATGATATATTTTTGCTCTTAAGGCTATTGTTCAAAGCAAAATACACTAATATTTTTGTTAAGTGGGCACACACTGTAGTCACTAATTGGAAACTTGTCGATAATGATCAGATGCTGTCCAGTGGAAACATGAGAAGGTAAAGAAAATGTTATTTCCCCTAAGCTATTGCCAGTTTAAGACTTCAATGTGGGAAGCTAGTTCTGGTAATTTATAATGAGATATGGACTTTCATTAATGATTTTTGGCTTAATGTATTAATGAATAGGGATCTGATGGATAAAGGACTTACAATGTAATAAGGAAAACGCAAGAGGAGATTAGATACTAATCAAAATAAGTTGTATTTTTAGATTAATTTTAATAAGTTCAAATCTGTTTCCTTTTATTTATGCCAAAAAGAAATACATTGTAGTAAGACGATTCATATCATTGGAAAAATAATGGATATTATATTTTAATATACTAATAAAACTCCAAATGCCAGTTCATAAGAAAAAAACTATATACAGGCAAGAATATATATTCTTGGTGAGGAAACATTTTGTCTATAAATGTTAATGAATCTATTTTCTATTTTAGAGTGGTAACTATCAGGCTTAATGAATAACTGGTTAGCAGCATCAAAAAAAAAAAAAAAAGAAAGCCGAAAATGGAGATGTTATATATAATGACAATGACTATAATATTATTATATATGATATGATTATAATATGATTATCATCTTTATATTCTTTCATCTTCTTAAGTTTTTTCTACTTAAGTACTAAAAAGATAATCATTACTTTTATCAGCCAACCAAGGAAGTCAACCACTTTCCTCCAAGAAAGCACAAGAATTCCAGGTTACTTTACTTATAGAAGTCTATGGAAAATATTGTCCAATGATGAGTCAAGATAACTATATTTAGCATGTATTTATTTGAGATTTGTCTATACCTTAACACTTTATCTCTTCCACATAATAGTAAAATCTTCTACTGCCTCCATAATTTTCTTTTGTCAACTGACTCAAATAAACACCAGCACCTAGACCACACAAATCTCTATCTTCCACTAAGCTGAGTAACTAGAAATGTCCCTGAAGTGAAAACTATGAGTTAACACTAGAGTTCAGTGTAATATTATAACATATTACTGATTACAAACAACAAAATGTTTAGCTCAATTTCCCATGGCATTAGCAACAGGAAGTCCATATCAAAATTTCTAAAGTAAAACTTAGAAATGCCTCAATTGCAGTTAATTTGTACTTGTAAGTTGTATCGGAATCTAAGGTTTAACCTCAGCAGAGTACAACGGTTTTCCAACCTATCTAATCTTCAGCCTTATCTTTGCTTATGTTTTGAGTAGAGTTAACTCAGTGTGTATTTACTGCGGTATTCATTTACTACTCTAAACATTATTACTGTATATAGTGGCTTAAAAATCCTGACATGATTTTACTCTGGAAGAATCTGGAACAGCAATATGGTCAGCCTCTCTTACTCATTAACACCAAAGAGGGCAAGATAGAGACAGTGAAAAGGATTTAAACTAAGCTTCCATCTGTGAGCTCTCATTGACTTCCTGATGGGAGGGTACAACTCTATATGGTTGACCCATAAGTGAAAAACATAGGACATTTATTAAATGCATTTAGTCATTTAGGTTATGTGGGCTTTAATGCCCATAAACTCTTAAATTTTCTGGATAATACGGAATAACCAAACTTTTCATGTGAAGAGATTGACTGTACATTGGTTCCATGACAAGTATTTAATTAACCCTGCATTATGGTAAGAATCGCGGCTAGAACCTTTAGGAATTGTATGTTGTTCTTGTTTGTCACCGGAGACAGTGTTTTCACTGGACTCTCCAAAGTTGCTTCTTTCTACCTGTGGAGAAAATAAATTCTCACTGCAGAGGTATTGCTTTGTGGATGTTTCATGGTGTCCTCAAGAGTTTGGAGATGGTGCCTGTGGTCTTCGAACCAACTTGATGAGTTCTAAAAGCTTAAGCTCTCAAGGATTCTGTGGTCTTTCATTCTCATTTTTCTAACTTTTTCAGAGTACGCTTTTCTCATTACACAGATATAAAAACTGAGATTCAAGGAAATTAACCTGTCATCCACAATGACATAACTAGTATGTGGTAAAGTCTAATTCATTTCATTGACTTAAAACCTTAAGGGCTTTTTACAAGGATCCTATCTAGCAGTGCTATAGGTCTACCTTGGAAACTGTCAGAACAAAATAAAGACTTAGAGATTATAGAAAAAAAATAAGTCAATATATCAATATATCTATATGCTGGTATACCTATGTGTGTTCCTGTGAATGAGAGACAAAGAAACAGAGAGATGCAGAGAAAAAACAGTGAGTCACTGTTCATTTCTTCCCTTTATTTCCTCATTTATCAAATAGAGGTAGGTGAAAGAGTAATTACTTCAACTACGTGCATTCTTAGGAATTATACTCAATAATTCCAACATGTATGTTTATACCATAGCATAATCTACAAAAACCTCTTAAATATTGCAGATTGGGGTTTCCTTTTCAAGATTCTTCCCTTCTCTCCCACTTTTAAGTTTAAGAATTCCCAGCATTCCATCCAAAACCCTCTGTTCTTCTCCAGCACTGCTTTCTCCCTGGGTGGTCTCAACATTTTTTTTAGCTCCCATTTTAAGATTTTGTCTGATGTTAATAAAGTTACTCCATTTCTCTTATGGTTGCTATTTACATGGTGTATTTTTTTCATTCTTTTGTTTTCAAACTATGTGTCTCTTTGAATCTAAAGTACATCTCCTATAGTACAGCAAATAGTTGAATAATGACTTTTTTAAAATCCAACCTGAGCTTCTTTATCAGAGCATTTCAATTAGATTGTATGACTAATGATATATAATGGTGTTATTAATATGGTTGGATTACATCTGCTACCTTACTTTTGGCTTTCTACATCTTAACTGTTTGGAAATCTTTTTTTATTTGTTTTTCCTTTACTGCATTACTTTGTATATAATGGCATTTCCTAGTACATAATTTTAATTTAACTAATAATAGTTTTATTCATTTTTTTAAAATATTTTTTTTACTTAGGGGTTGCTGTAAGGGCTTATAATATACAGTTTATTATTTCCTTTATATGTGTAGCAACACAATTCTAGTGACTCAGGGAAACATATAGTCTAATTCTCTCCCCTTTCATAATATTTTATTTTATTTTTTATATTTATTTATTTTTTTATTTATATATAAATTTCACAACATTGTAATCCCAGGGGTTTACCCCCTCACCCTCCCCTCCATTCCCTCCTTTCCCCTTTCATAATATTTTAATAATGATTCCTTTATGTAACCTTATGTTTTTTACAGACCCTACAGACCTTATAAGATTTACTATATTGATCTTTATACTTACCATTTCCAATCTACCATATTTCTTCCTTATAATTTATAATATAAACTATTATCTGGTATCATTTCTTTAACCCCCAAAACAGCAGTCTTCTCACCTTATATTTTGTGTTGCTATTTTCAAGTATATTATATTTTTATATGCTGCTAGCCCAACAGTACAGCTATATATACATATTAGTTTTTAATTTTATTATTTTTATGGCCAGGAAATTTCTTTACAACACTGTGTATGATATAAGGATATAGATTTATACTGCTTCAGATATATATTGTTACTCCCACCAAAGATATCAGTCCTTTGGGACCCAAACCTCCTCTGGTCCCAGTTTCTCAATATTTTCTTTTGATAGCCTCATTTCTATAGTCAGATTTCCTACGTCTGTGGTAGTTTAGTTTTTTCTGTTCCTTTGTTTCTCTATATTACACTAATGACTGAAATTGTCCTGTATTTCTCCTATTTCAGTTAGCATAATCCCCTCCAGATTTACTGCTGTTATTACAAGTGGCAAAATTTCATTTTTGTATATTCACATATTGCACTGTGTATACATGCTACATCTTCTTATCCCACTCATCTGTCCTTTGACAATTGTTTCCATAATCTGACTACTGTAAAGAGCATTTCAATGAAGAGAGGAGTTGCATCTATCCCTTCAAATTAGTGTTTTTGTGATCTTTGGGTAAATACCTGGAAGTAGAATCACTGGATCCTATGGTTAATCTATAGTTAATAAGGTGACACAACTCCATGCTATTTTCTACAGGGTTAGATCCATCTATAGATCCCCTAATAGGGGGCGTTCTCACAGTGAGGTGGTATCTCATTGTTTCAATTTGCATTTTCCTTGACAAATGATGAAACCTTGGTGAGAATATATGATCCTTTCAACATAGTGTTGAAATTTGTTTGCTTAGATTTTGTTGAGGATTTTTGCATCTACATTCATCATGGACATTGGTCTGTGGTTTTCGTTTCTCTTTCTCTTTATTCTTTTGGTAAAGCTATGTCTGCACATGGCATCATAGTAATGCTGTTCTTGTAAAAAGGATCTGATGGGAGTGCAAATTAGTCCAGTCACTATGGAAAGCTGTGTGGAGAACCCCCAAACTACTGAAAATGGAACTAATATTTGATCCAGCAATCCCACTCCTGGGAATGTACCCAAAGGACATCAAAATACTAATTCAAAAAGATAACCATGCTACTTACAGTAGCCAGGATATGGAAACAACCCAAATATCTCAAAATAGACAAATGGATAAAAAAACTGTGGTATATTTACACAATGGAATATTACTCTGTAATCAAAACTGACAAATATGAAACACTTGTAATAACATGGATGAACCTAGAGGGAATCATATTAGCAGAAATATGCCAGAAAGAAAAAGATAGAAATCATATGGTCTCACCTATAGATAGGATATAGGAATAACAAATGAATGGCCAAGAAATAGGCAAAATAAGGTAACAATGGAACTGCGGCAAGCAGCTAAGGAAGCAGAGAGAGGAGGTAGAAATCAGGGAAGGGAGGAGCACAAGATCAAGATGAAACTTCATGGGTGATAAGGTGGAGGGAGAACGCCAGGGAGTATAATGATGTAATATATTTATGTATATACTTATATACATAAAAATGTAAACAATGAAATGATTCATAAAAAGTAAAGGCAACCGAATGTTAATAAAATGGATTTGTAAGCATTTCCTCCTCTTTCAATTTCTTTTGAAAAGTTTGACAAGGAAAGATATTAGTCTATCTCTGCATGTTTAGTAGAACTCACTAATTAATTCACCTGGTCCTGGGATTGTGTGTTTTGGGAGAGTTTTGATTATTGTGTCAAACTCCTTGCTTATATTTCTTCCTGATTCAGTCTAGAGTTGGGTCTGAAATTAACCTGGTTTTTCCAGACTTTCCAATTTGTTGTCAAAATCATGTTTGATTTTATTCTTTGATCCTCTGACTTCTTGATGCAATACATTAGTTTTAAAATCAGTTAAGGAAAGAAAGAAACTTCATTGTCTTTTTGTGATTTTTTTTTTGCTGAGTGAGATTTATGTCATATACAATTAGTCATATAAAGCATAAAATTCAATGGCATAACAATGTTGTGAAACTTTGACCATCTAAGCTTTCCATCACCCCTGAAAAACATTCTGTATCCAAACTTTCTCTCCCTATTTCCTGGCAAAAATTTTTCTGTCTCTGTGACTATAGCCAATCTGCATAATATATGAAAGGAATCATACACTATGTGAACTTTTGTGTTTGTCTTCTTTCCCTCAGCATACTATTTTCTCCAGCTTATTATTTTATCTATTATTATTATTATTATTATCAACCATGCTATTAGATATGCGGTGGTACCTCACTGTGGTTTTTACCATCTTTGTGTATTGACCATCTTTTCATGTTCTTTATCTCTTAGTATATTTTTGTAAGGAATAACTATTTAAGCCCCTTTGCTTATTCTTTAACTGGCTTGTTGATGTTTGTTTTTGAATTGTAAGACTACTTTATGTATATTGAATACTGAAAGACACAACAGATGGATATGCAAATATTTTTTCCATTTTGTAGATTTTGATAATGTCCACTGGTATACAAAAGTCTAACTTCTATTAACTCACAATTTTCTAGTGTCATTTTGCCTTTAAGTCTAAGAATCTGCCAATAAATTTAGGTCATATATATTTACCTATATATTGTATTTAAATAGCTGTTTACTCATTTTCTCTTATATTTATCTTGATCATTTTTGTTAATTTTCTTAGATAGTAAGAAAGGTATTGCTTGGGTTACTTGCAGAGAAGTACATTTTCTACTTAGTGACCTCTATAAACTATTTTTACAAGGACTATATTTTCTTATTATATGTAGTCACACACTGAAGTCTTAATTGTTTTCTCAGCAGTCAGTATCTGGCATTATGGAGAATTCCTTGAAGGCATAGATGAAAGAAGAGAAAGAGGTTGATGGAAGAAAGAAGGAGAAAGAGGGAAGGAAGAAGAATGGGACAAAGGAAGGAAGGGAGGGAAGTTCAAAGGAAAGAGAGACAAACTTAAATGATTTTAAAAGGGGGAAAATGTCCCCTGGCAGATGCTATTAGGGCCATTGCTTGATTCTGAAATGGAAGAAATAATGGTCAGATCTGGCACTGGTAGCTGCCAGATCAGATCTGCCAGTCAGATACATCAAACATACAACACTAGTCCTTGGAGGACAAGGTACTCATTGTTAAACCTGGTTGTCTAAACCTCACAGGAACATGGACCACCATCCCACAGCCACATGTTTCAGACCTGGGGGATGAAGGATGCTGCTTTTCTATGAAATACAAAATTCATCTCATTTGTTAGACTTATTAAGCATTTCTCTGGAATTGCAAATGTCTTAACAGGACTCTAGATTTCCAAAATGGTTGATTCTAACTATCAATGCCTTTTCAATGCATTTTTCTTTTCCAGTGAAGGAATTGATGCCTAGAACCTCCCACTCTATCACCTTCCATGATACTACACTTAGAATTATTTTCTGTGACAATCTATGGGGTTTTCTTGGTGTGGATTAAAATTACTCTGATACCACATCTTTTCAGAGTAAGAAAACTTCCTTTAGTGTTCCTTTTAAGGAATGTGTTCTATCAACAAATACTCTCAGATTTTGTTTCCCTGGTAATAAATATTTCCTTTAAACAAGAGTTTTGCTGATTCTTGGTTAACAATCTTTTTCATTCATCACTTTAAATATGTTCTCCTTTTCTTTTTCTAGCCTCCCTTGTTTAAGATCAAACATATAATATCTATTGGAGTTTCCTTATACTTCACCTTCAAATGTTTTACTATTATATGATTTATTATACCTACTTAGCTTTTTGAAATAATTTTTCTCATTAAATTTTGGGAATTTTCTAACTATCATTTGTTAGAAAATTTTCTACGTATTTTCTCTCCTTATTTTCTAGACTTGCCATCACATGTATGCTAATTTATATAATGGTGACTCACAATTATCTAACACTTAATTTTTTATTAAGTCTGTCTCTGTTGTTAGATTGCCTAATTTTTAATGATCCATCTTCATATTGGGAGATTATTTTTCCTTACCATATAAAATCCACTTTTGAATTCTTTTCATATTTTTTAAAATTTTCTCTATACTTTTCAACTCCAGAAACTTTTTGTCTCATTCTTATAATTTCTATCTCTTTATTGGTATTCTTCTTTGAAGGAAACATTGTCTTATACCTCAGTTCTTTAGATATGATCTTCTTTAGTACTTTGACTGTATCTGTAATAGTTATTTTAAAGTCTTTGTTAGATTTCACATCTGGGTTCATTTAAAGTAGTTACTGTGGTGCATACCTGAAAGCTTATGGAGTGACGGTGGAGTCTGGGGATGGCAGTTCCAGTCCCCCCTGCAGCAACACGGCAAGACCTAGTCCCAAAGAATAGCTGGGTGTGGTGGCGCACATCTGTAATCCTAGCTACCTGTGAAGCTGAGGTTGGGGATTGCTTGCACCTGGGTCCCACAGGCAAAAATAGGAGACCTAGTCTCAAAAAATAAATAAATAATAAATAAATAAATTTTGTTATTGTTGCTGTCTATGGGTCATTTTTTTTGTTACTTTGAATGTCTGGTAAGTTTGTTGCTGAAAATCAGACACATTAAATAATATATTAAAGCAACTATGGATATTGGCTCCAGTGGTGCTCTGCCTTAAGAGGTGGACATCATTGCTGTTGTTTTCCAAGTCATTGATTTGTTCATTTAGTTATTTGATTGAACTAACTGCGAAGTCTGTGCAGTCTCTGTGTAGGTCCCACCCAGTGTGCAATTGCTGAAGTTCTTCATGTTTTCTCTGTTTTTGCTTTTCAGCCTGGCTATTTAAGGGTATAAAAATGGGCGTAAACCATTTATTGATCAAAGGTTGAGCATAAGCCCTGTTGGTAAGTAGATTTTGCTTTACTGCTGGAAGTATTGGTAGCATGAAGATTTTGCTCATAAGTAAAGGAGTTTACATTTCCCTTCCTGTTCATCCAGGGACTTGTAGGTTTTATTTCCCCCTTCATTCATTCCTGAGTGTGTAGCCTGGGATATATACACAGTCTTCCAGACTTCCAGGGATACATATGATCTCCTTGTGTTGTATTTTTATTGCATTAACATTGGTTTTCAATACTATTTATGACTCAGAGGTATAGGATCACACCTCTTCAGACATATGTTGCCACATCATACCCTATGAGTAGTACTGTTAGGGGGCATGGCCCCCAATACTGATTAGTGCTGAGTGAAAATAGCAGCTGTTGTTCATAGGTGGGTTAAGGGAAATTAAGCCTTCTCCTGAGAAAAGAGGATTAAAATATTAGGGAGGGGACAGAGGAAAAAGGCATGGAAAGAGACAGAAGAAAAGACAGAGAACAGAAGAGAATGGGGAAGGAAGGAGAACAGAGGAGCAGAAGGGAGGCTGGAGACCTCAGAGTTGCCACTGGCATGTGGGGCAGCAGGGTAGGGAAGGAAGCCAAGTTGTGAGCTTCCATCCCCAGGCTGGTCAGGGGCCCGGGGAAGCATGTTGGAAAAACTTGTGATCTGTGTGAGCTGTCTTGGAAATGTGGTACTTGAAAACTTGGTTTAACTTTGAAACTGCAAAGCTTGGAAGTCTTTTGGAGAACTGAAGAAAATTTGCTGTGTTGTTGTTTTCAACATTAGACATCTGAAGTGCTTGCTATGTTGTTGTATTGAGTTAGTTTTGTTGGTGCCAGACTCCTTTGGAGTTGAAGCTAAAAGAATGCCGGAGCTGTGCCTTTTTGGAGAAGAATTGATGATGCCATCTTATTTTCCTTTTTGGATTTGAACCTCCTGTTTTCTTAGAAGGATCAATGACTCCATCTTACAATGATGCTATCTTGGCTTCTTCTGACTTGGAGTGAATGGAGCTGTCTTTGAAGGAGTAGCGGTGTCATCTTAACACCTTTATTTGCCTTAAGGTAGGTCAGCTACCATTTTGTGGATGCACATGGCTGCTGCAGCTATGTGCTTTTTGAATTAGAGACTGGACTGTGTGGTAAAATGACCAAAGGGGGGTTCCTGTACCCTCACTGACTGTTGTCAAATTTGTCTTTTAATAGGTAAATTTGTTTTTGCCTCCCTCTTAAAGTTTATGTGGTTTCGCTACTGCATGCACAGGATGGGAAGAACCTGGTGTGTAACTGACTTTAAAAGGCCAGCTACTCCCCTTTGTGAGTTTGGTTAAACTTACAAAGTGTTTGTAACTTTTGCTTGTTTTTGTCACTCAATTTCAGTACTAGATCCCAGTTCTTCTGATTTTAATGCTCCTGACACAGAATTCTTGTTCTATCAGGAAGTGGATCACACATGACTAGAAGCCAGCCTTATTGGTCTGCCATTAAGTTTCTGTCTCAAAAATGGAAGAATTGAGCCCCAGTTCTCCATGAATAAGCTTCTGCAATGGAAAAATTTGGATGAGGATGAGGAATGCCAGCAGTCTGACCCTGCCATGATGATGTGTAGATATAACCAAGAGGGGTTCATGGCTCAGATGTCAGAAATAGTCATTCAGATAAGTTGGTATAGTAATCTGAATGAACATTTCTCTATTTTCTGTGTACCCTTAACACAATCTCCGAAGTCTTTACTGATTTTGTATATGTATATTTCTTCACCAAATCATTGCTTTTTGAAAGTTTACTATGTTCCTCACTTCGCCATTCTAGTAATTTCTGATTTCAGCTCTTAAATATCATTTGTGAAATAATGAAGCCCAGGTGATATCTCTAGTTCAATCTTTCATCCAGACACCAGACTTACAAATATAGCAGACTACTTGTCATCAAGTAGTACTGCTTTTTCTTTCTTAAAAGTAACTGCCATAGTCTTCCTTATCTTAGTAAATGAAACTACAATCAATTCAGTCAAAACCTGAGCATCAGTCCTTATCAGCCAGATATAATCAATCAGCAGATTTCATTAGTTCTATCCATCAACTATGTCTAGAGATTGCTCATTTCTCTCTACTTCTATGCTCATGCCTAAACAAAATCATTCCTGTAAAGTCAGATTAAGGGCACTGGGAGCCTCCATCATTAAGAGGATTGAGGATGCCGGATAAATTCTCTATGGCCACCACCCAATCCAAATCTTACCCTCTGGCTTTTACTGAAACTGCTGTCAACCTCGGCCACCTTGCCCACCAAAATCAACCTGCTTAGGGAACCACCTTACGTGCCTGTTATCCTTGCCTGCCACACTAGCAAAACCCATCCCCATGTTCCTGCCCCTATAAAAGCAGACACCAATGCCACATGTGTGCTACTTCACTGACCCCCCTACCCTGGGGTTAGTGAACCTCACCCAGGAGCTTGAGGCAATAAACTCTTCTTTAATTCTACTTGGCCTGACTTCTGTTTCTCCCCTTCCATGCCATCCTTTCATATTTCCTCACCATCATTCAATCCCCCTCTCCTATTAAAATATCTTTCTTATGGACTCCACTTTTATTTCTGATTCCCCTCCAACAGTGCCTTCTACTGCTCCCAAAGTAATCATTTATGTATAATATTAAAATAAGTTGTGGTACATAATCTTACTACTGGCTTCACCCCTGTGTGAACTGGCTACTCTTTACTTTTCCTCCAGTTTTATCTGTACTGCCTCCTTCACCTGCTCTGTCATAGTCACATTGTCTTTTTTCAAAAGGTGCTTTCCTCTATCTGGGATTCTCTCTCTCTCTCTCTCTCTCTCTCTCTCTCTGTCTCCTTAGATCTTTGAACAATTTGCATTTCTTCTCTTCTTTTAAGTGCTGTCTCCTTTGAGAAGCTTTCTAGGTAGCTTTTCCTGCGTCATCCCCTTCAATTCCTTTGTAGTTCTTGACATAAACTATTTATTAATTTGTTTAATGATGTATTGTCTGCTGTTCCTCTAGATGATAGATTCCAGAACAGCAGGAACCATAGTTATTTTGTTTATTACTCTGTAACAAAAACCCACTACTGTTGAAATTAAGAGCTCCCATTTATTAAACACTGAATATGTAGCAAGATCTGTTCTAAGATATATATGAACATATATGTATACAGATATAAACACATATAAATACATATATGTATTCATGTATGTAGATATACACTTATAGCACACACAAGCATGCACACATACAGACATATATAAAATCCAAACACAAAAATGCCACTCATTTAATCTCAAGCAATCCCAGGAGACAGATCATTTTATTGTGTTCATTTTAGCAGATTAAACTCAAGCATAAGGGGGTTAAATGGCTTACCCAAAGTCACAAAGCAAGTGAGTGGCTGAACCAGGCTGCTGCAGAATCTATACTCTTAAACATTTCAGTTCCTCCTTAAAACAGTGCCAAGAACAAAATAGGCCTACAATTGAAGAGTCAAAGAATTCAAGAAGTGAAACAAAATAATCATCCCTTAGAGCAGTGCTGTCCAATAGAGCTACAAAAATGTTCTCTATCTGTGTTGGTCCATATGGTAGTAACTAGTCAAGTGCTGGATACTTGAAATGACTAGTGTGACTCAGGGCCTGAATTTTCAGTTGTATTTAATTTTAATTAAGCTTAATTACTTTTAATTAATTTAAATTTAAATAGCCATAAATGATTATTGACTACCATTTTGGACAGTGCAATCCAAGACTTATAAAGTGGCATTGCTTTTGATGCCTTGACGTTTTACAGTTTTCATGAATTTAATGCCAAAGAGAGAACAAAAAATTCCTTTCTCCACTTCTTTTTTTCCTAGTGCCTTCCACCCTATTTTTCAAACATCCTTTATCCTCCCACTTTACTTCATTCCAGCTTATGAAACCAGACCTCCTCCCTCAAGTATCATTCTAGCAAAGTCATTTTCCCCACCCCCTCAACAATACTCTAGATAGCCTGGCAAAAGTTTTTGACTAGTCATCAAGCATTCGCTTGGATAGGGCACTGACCCAGGTCTTGGAAAGTGGTGGAGGGAGACCCGGAGACAAATTACATAAAATGTCTGTCTGATGGAAAAGGGGGCAGATAATTTGGAAAACTTGCTCATAGTGGACCTTGGTGAAGGGTCAAGTTGGGGCAAGGGTCTATATCCACGTAAGTCTGCAGTCTCAAGTTTCCAAAAGGGGATCAGAAATTTTTATAAAATGGAATAAATTCTGGTCATGGATGGATCACAGGAATAAATAACTAGAACTAATTGTTCTTTCAAAACTAACCTTATGCTGCATATAAGAAAGTCTTTCTGGTGTCTAAAAAGAAACAACTGTCTTGCATCAAAGGGATGGCTTTTCTATTTCACACAGATAACCTAGACTGATGGAGGATAGATTTATTTTTTGAAATGCCATCCAATTTTTCATTGCACAGAGAAATAGTACATAAAATACAGACTGAGACCCAAATATTAAAGAAGAAAAAGAAAGTGATGCATATTTACCAGTTTGTGAGCAATTACTACTCATATTCTAAACAATATCTCAAAATTAGGGTAGTGAAATGCATTTCTTTCCTCCCACTATTTGCATACTTGGAACCTTCCCTACATTGCATTTAGGTTAGGGCAAAAAGATGTTGCTTTGTTTGAATTTTGCTTCTTCTGTGGAATCCATTATAAAGCAATGTGCTTTTGTGTGTCAAAGAGCAGAGAGGCTCCACTTCCTCTTTTCAAAAGGATTTGGGCAGAAATCAACTACTGTATTTATTCCATGTAGCTCTCCTTTGATTACTAGTGCTGGTTGTAGATGAAACAGAAAAGCAATGAATTTTCTTGCCATAAAAGATTTTCTATCTCACAATGTGTCTTACAGTTTCTTGTGTCTAAAAATGAAATTTTTAGCTAGACACTTAAATGCCAGTTTAGAAATAGGAAGCTCTATGCGCATAAATACAGAGATGTTGCCTAAGTGCTTCAATTTTCATCCATGTATCTGTGCATAGGTGGAGGGATCATGTATTTAATTTTTCCCAAACTTTCTAAATTTTACTCTTTTCAATAAAAGCAGTACATTAAATGAAAAAAGTCAAATGAGATTTCACTATGATGTCTCTTGAAGACTTTTCTTCTAAAATACTCCACAGATCAGAAAAGGAAAAGACAAAAGAATACAACTGAATGATTCCAATGCCCCAGTCTGATCAAAACTGATGGAAATAACATCTAAAAAATTAACTCCCTGCTTAAAAGTTAACACCACACTTTCCCAACATGCATTCCTGAGAATACTAGTTCAAAAACTGTCTGTGCCACAAAGCTATACCATAAACATCCTAAGCCCAGATGACCATGCAAAATGGGTGGGCTGCTTTTATAAATATTTTTTAAATGTATCCTCCACCTCACTTCCCTGCTGCCAAATAAGCCATAATTCAAGTAGGTTTTAGACCAAATTTTGCCACACGCAAATATATGTAAGCGCAGATGTGTATGAGAAATAGAAATTTGTTAATCTGAGAAATAGAAGTCTGTTATTGTGAGCTCTGTAAATCCCAGCCTAAGTCCCTTCCATGAAAGGCAGAACAGTACTGTGACAGACTGAGATCACAGTCCTCTGGGAACTGGAACAGATGACTGCAGGGCAGTGTCAAGTAACAGAGCATTCCACAAAAAGAGAGGGTAGAATTTGAGGGCCCAAAATATTAGGTGAGATGAGGCCAGATCTGACACTTTGTCCATGGAAAGGTGGGGCTACACAATCCTTCTAACTAACCTGAACACCACTCATTTCAGCAACTAAAAATCATTTCTAATTTCCTTTTTACAAATTAACAAAATCTATAATGTAGATTATAATAGTGGCACTCAAAATATCTGAGTAACTGAGTAACTAAATCAGCAGTTAGATTCTCCCTGAGGGTTCCATTATAATGGTAATTTTTCCTACTGGATAAGCAAATAGTAGTTTACCTATTTATGGGCACACACACACACACACACACACACACACAAAACAATACATGACCCTATTAGTTTTATTTATGTTAAATGCTTGCTAAGGTGTGTATCAAAACACAGTTTTACATAAGCTTGGGTATCCTCTTGAGAATTTCCAGAATTCATGACCATGCTAAGGTTTCTGAAAAGTTATGCAAAAAAGGAAAGCATGGAACATAGAGATTTAGTTTTTAAAGATTTCAAACTTTTAGTTTTGGAAACATAAGCATCTGAGGGAAATAATTCTGCATTCATAAGCAACTTTTTAACTTACACATTATTTTCAGTTGGATTTTGACTAAGAACTGTATTAGACTCTTTCCCAGGCTCCAATCAAATATTTATGTATGAATAAATGGACATACTAGTTCATAAATCATTCTCTTGTGTATCTAATATTCAAGATTATTTTCTCTGGTATCAAATATTTTTTGTCTAACCTGGTAAACTGAGCTTTTGGATTAGTAAAATTAATAAATCATACTGTAGTGTATATCAGAAGTATACTATGATAAGAAGAATATCTATTATTTAATTTGCTGCTTTCAATAACAGCAAAGAAATAGTTCCACTATCGTGTTACAGGAAACTGAGCCTCTGAAAGGTCAAAGAAATTTCTAAAATCATTGAGCAATGATGTAGCAGTGTCAGGATCATAACATATAGCAGGTCTATTCAAAAGTGTGAACTCTTAGCCATCGCTCTATGACAGATCCCACACCTGTCACTAATAACTTGAGTTCAACCTCTTTGAGTCAGGGCTTCTGCTGCAAACCAGTTTCCATGAGCCAGGGCCAATTTGGGGGCATGTACGCTATGCAGCTGCAAAAGATCTTCCGCTGAGTTTAGTGTTTAGTTCCTTTTGTCTTTAAACCTTTTGAACAAGGAACCCTACAATTTTTTTAAGACAAGAATAATGCCTAAGAAAATTTTGTGCTCTAATTGTTTTCTAAGCATTATATTTCCTACCACCATTCCTTACAACCTTTGACCATTTCTCCACATCCCTTATATCCCCCAATTTGAAAAGTTTACTTTTTGTGTCTCCTAGTTAAATATTTAGCTTTATTGAATATTCTACTATGAAACAATCCACTGTTTTTTCTTTCATTCTGTACATTAATTCCCTAGAACTTCTATAAGTGGCAAAATTTCATCTCTCCTTATGACTGAATAGTATTTTCATTGTCTGGATATAACAGTTTTAAGTTTAATTTTTCAGTGGGAAGTTAGTTTCTATTTCCTAGATATTGTAAATAATGCTATTTCCTTTTAGGCTATCCCAAAGTACTCTTACGGTTTTAATTTTTATTTATTCTTTTTTCTTTCTTTGTGTATTCTATACTACCGTGGTTTCAAAGCTCACTAATTCTCACTTGCATTTGTACTGATGCTATTGTAATTTCAGTTAGGTGATGGTACTTGTAGCTCTGTTAGTTCTAGTAGTAGTAGTCTCATGTATTTTGTTGTGATTCTGTTTTACCTCATCCATTGTTTTTCCTAATTCGACAAGTGTGGTTACAACTGTTACCTGGAGATCCTCCTTAGACACATACCACAGTTCAGCTGGGTTGAGACTTTTCTCAGGATTCTTTTGTATGAGCCCTAAATTTTTATTTTGGACTGAACTTCACAAATTACGTAGCCAGTGCCATCCACAGCATATAAGCTGTAATTGACACAAACTTTAAAAGTCACGTAGAGTTCAGCTTAAATTGCTGTCTAGTCTGAAGGAAAGTCCCAGAAACTAATTTTGGAATATACTTTTTCAGTCCTAGTTTATGAAAAAAAGCTTGTACCTCATTATAGTTCTACTGAAAACAGTTTAAACCCCCAACTTTCATTTTATTAATTTCCCTGGAGATAATTTTCAAAACTCATAGCAGGAATTTCCTAGTCTCCAACCTGTGACCCACATCTATAGATTAACTCCAACAAACCAACCAATGCCAGCCTGGTCACAAATGGTTGATCACAGTACTTAGTCATATGGTTAAGGATACTCTAAATATCTCAAACATTTTCACGCATTGGCAGAAATTATTGGTTATATAATATAGAACCACTTCTATCTCTCTTTTCTTTCTTGCCCTACAGAAAGAGAAAAAGCCAAATATTTGCTTCTTTCCATATACCCTGTAGATAAGTATCATCACATGAGTCAGTTCTGGCCAATGACATGGAAAGGGATCTCTTCCAAGAAAGATTTTATCTTTGTTAATAAAAGGAAAGTGCTACAGGAGAACATCTAATTCCTGTTCATTTCCTATTCTTGGTGCTGTTTGCAGCTACAATACTATCTTGTGACAATGAGATAAATGCATGACTATGAAATGCCAACAACTAAGCTGGTAGAGTAAACAGAGACTATCAACTGTCAACCAAAGCTGCTGATCCCCTGGTTAACTATTTGCTTAAATTACTGTTATCATTTTTGCATGTTGGTTTGTTTTTGTTTGTTTTACAATCAAACATATTCTTAAATAAGCACACAATTTTGCAAAACCTGGTGCCTTTGAATAGAGAACAAGTCTTTCTTTACCTTCTAGGGAAGACCCAGTTCACTGGTATCTTGGGTGTCTCAGATCAAATCCCCTAGGTCTGCCCACTAATATATAATCAACT
Source organism: Uropsilus gracilis (assembly GCA_004024945.1). Classification (NCBI taxonomy): domain Eukaryota; kingdom Metazoa; phylum Chordata; class Mammalia; order Eulipotyphla; family Talpidae; genus Uropsilus; species Uropsilus gracilis. The sequence continues at coordinate 52,305 of PVHY01006711.1, forward strand.
CATGAGTACCTTGTGCTAATTCATATACCTACCACTATCTTGGGCACATTTTTGACACTGTATCTTGCTATATAGTTGAATGCCTTGCACACAGCATGGTACCAGACATGTCTTAGAAATTTGTTGTGTAAATCAATAAAGAAGCATTCTGTGGCTTTTCTTTGTGACAGTCTCTTGCTCATTATACTTTTTCTATTTTAACTGAAAATCCTATTTAAAGATAAAACATCACAATAAAAATTAAAACAAAAACAAAAGTAAAAATAAAACATGTACCAAAAGGGTCAGGGGGTACCATTGGAAATAAATGAGGAACCTAAGTTGATCAGGCTCTATAAGGGCAGCATTGTCCCTGGCCTGTGGCTAACAGGAACTGGTGTGGCATAGAGGTCGAAGGCAAAAGCTATTGGGCCAAACCTCCTAGGCTCAACTCATCTCTGTCACATATTTAGTGTCTTATTCTTTCAGGGGCTTGATTTCCCTACACCAAAATAAGGTGATATCTAACCCATGAAAGCTGTGCAAAGATTAACTAAACAAGAAAGTAAAAACATGCATAGTGCAATTAAACACAAAGCATGGCACTTAGGAAGTACTCAATAGATTTTAATAATTATTGCTTTTCATTTCAGAAGCCATCTAAAAATCAATTCTCAAAAATTGTCAAAGCATTATATCCATCTATTTTCCAGAACTTAAAGGGAAAACAATGTATTTGATTAAAAAATATTTAAACAGCAGGTAACCCACTTATTAAAATTTCCAAAATCCAGAATACCAGCACCAGTCATTGCTCATGAAGATGTGGAACAACAGCAGCTGTCACTGAAGGTAAAAATGTAAAATGGTACAGACACATTGGAAGGCAGTTTGGTGGCTTCTTATAAAGCTAAACATACACTTGCCATATGATCCAACAGTTGGGCTCCATGGTATTTACCCCAAAAGGTTGAAAATACATGTCTACACTAAAACCTGCACTTGGATGTTTATAAAAGCTTTATTCAGAATCATCAAATTTGGCGGCAAGCATGATGTCCTCTAACGGGTGACTGGCTAAATTGTGGTACAACATGACTGTTGAATACGATTTACAGTTACAAAGGAAATTAAAAGTTTAAAAGAACTATAAAGTCATGGAAAAACTTATAAGAAATTTAAATGTATATTACTAAGTGGAAGAAGCCTATCTGAGTAGGCTATGTGCTATATGTTTCCAATTTTATGACATTCTGGAAAAGACAAAACTGATAAATAAAAGTTTTAGTGGATGCCAGGATAGTAGAAGAATGAATAGCAGAGCATAAAGGATTTTTAGGGCAGTGAAAATACTCTGTATGACACTACAATGATGGATTCATGTCATCATTTATTTATCCAAAGCTACACAATGTACAAAAGTGAATTCTATAGTTAACTGTGAACTTGGGTTGATAATGATGTGTCAGTATAGACTCACTGTGACCAGTGTGCCATTCTGAAGGGAAAAGACTGCATGTGTTGAGGCAAGGAATACATAGCTAGGAACTTCTTGTACCTTTCCTTTCTTTCAATTTTACTGTGAACCTAAGAGTGTCCTAACAACAAACAAAATACCTATCAAACAGCCAAGGATAATTTATGATAAAAAAAACTGATGATATCAGACTGTGTACTCTTTAGGAGTTCTGAACTCTTGATATCAACACCTCACTTTTGTATAAAGTCTTTTTGTCCATTCTATTACTGATACCAGTCCCCAATGAGTAAAGCCCAATTCAGACCCATTCAGAGAATTTTCAGTTTTAGGTGAAACATTTTGGAAATGTTTTTTTCTGATAATCAAGTTGGTAGATTATGAGTTCAAAGTTCAAGGGGAGCCCTGCTTGAAGAGAAAACCAAACCAGGGTCATCAGAGAAGGTGAAGGAAGTGAAAAGAGGCAACTTTGCTGAATAGACATCATCCAGCCATGGATACCCTGAACTTTTTAATGAGAAGAGCCAGGGAATTCTCTCTTTTTTGATAAAGGTAGTTTGAGTTTGTTTCTATTGCTTTCAAATGAAAAGAATCTGAACAATGGTTCAGATTGACTCAGTAATTACATAAGTCACATCTACCTATATTATAATATGCAGTACTTTTTCCGCTTCTACCAGATATACTTAATGTAATCTTGACAATGGTCTGTGGTGGTATAATTAATTGGCATTAATACCCTATAGAGCTAGGGTATTTGCTCAAACAAGTAGAATTCTACTCATAGGAAAATGGAACAGAGTGATGGAATACTGGAATTGTACTGAAAACCTGGAACATGTGAAGAAAATACTTCCAGAGACTAATAACTACACGGCCTTGTTCCTCTAATGAACTCCTGCAAGCAAGCACTTTCAGCTCACATTCCTCCACTTAGTAATCAGGCTAAAAATAGTTTTCCTTCACTCTTTGAGTAAAGAATGAAACACATTACTCAAATCCTCTGCACCATGCATCTGCAGTAATCGCTATGCTGGACTGCCAGTATCTGAACCCTGTGGAGAGAATTCAGTTCACGCCCCTCCCACCATCTTGTCTGTTGGGAGCAAGCCACCTCAGTATCTTGGTTCCGCAGTATCCCAGTAATCACTTTATTACACAAGGGTGATTAAAAAAATAAAAAGGGTTTTACCTACAGGTTGGTTCCATCCAGTTCTATAATCAATGTACTATACGTAATCATTTGAGAGATTATCTAGTTTCAGTTTTATGAACTGGCAATTTGTAAAGGGTTTCCCATGCTGGACTCCCAATATGACTGAGAGAATCATTATTTTGCTTTTGTAATACAGAGGCTATTGCTGGACTTAACACTCACTGAGTACCAGTTACTATATTTATGTTTATTTCATGTGTACCAATAACTGATAGTCACATAGGGTATATTGATGTCTCCAGTTCACAGAGGAAACTGATGTTCAGAGAGGCTGAGCAATAGTCCCAAGATTGCACTCTTAGTAGATGTTAGAGCCAGGCATAAACTCTAGAGCCATTACTTCTACTTCTCATAATCCATGTTCTCAAAATCTACTATACTCACATGTTTATGAGAACATTGAGATTTTTATATTGGAATGACAATTTTTATAAGTGAGAATATTTAACAAATTCTGAATGCAATTTATTAGAACCAAATCTAACAAGGAAACACAAAATAATAAGATCTTAGCAACATTCCTTGTGCATGTATGCTTTAGGAATACAGCAGAGGACAAGAAGTAGAGAAGCAATAAAAAGGAAAGTTTGGGGGAAGATAAGGATTGGCAATGTCAGATACTTTGTTTAGGTCATCTGCTCTGTTTCTAGATGGCAGTGGGCATGTGGCAGAACTGATTCTTTGGGATCTCAGTTTCCTAATAAATAACAGAATAAGATTGGGGTAGAGAATCTTCTGACCCTCCTCCACCCCAGGGACTGGTTGAGTTTTTTAAACTTTCTTCCTGGCTTCCTGAAGGGTATGTTAAGCAGGTAGACACATGCCTAAGCAGTCTTCAAATTTAGAAAACATCAAAAAACCTGGGGACCTCCTTAAAAACAGAGTCTTTTAGCCCTTAACCAGATGGGTTGGCCCAAGAACTCCTGAAAGGGATTCTAGTAGATATTTTCAATAAGTTCCTTGGGGGATGCTGATGTAGAATTGTGATATAAAACTCTGAAATTTGAAACATTAATAGTATTTGGCAACTTAACTACAAATGTAGATTTGGGTCTCACTCAAGAGTCACTAACTCAGAATTTGCATTTTTTACTAAAGTTCTAGTTCAGACTTTTATATTGAAGTGTTCCCTGCAAGGTGCCAACCTAGTTAATCTTGCTGAATCTCTATGCCAAAACAACCACAGCACCCCACACCTACCTATTATTAGTTGAACTTTTTTAGGGTATATTTTCTCAACCAGGAGAGATCTATAATTTTGACTCAAATAATATTCTGGAAGAGTGTTTTTCAAGTTCAGTTTGGCAGAGCCCTAGACTTCGGTCCTCCAGGGCCTCCTGGGGGTAGGGATTATGTGAGGCAGCCTGGACTGAACTGGCCTACAGGCTACATATTCTACTTCAAACAGAACTGCTCCACTTTGATCAGTTTTAGAAATTGGAATTGTAGTTTGATTTCCTTTGAAAAGAGGGTTTTGCTATTTTTTCCCTCAGCCAACATCATGTTCCATGGTGCCCATCTATACCATTGGTGCCATCCCCATGTTACCCTGGACATGGGCTTAGGGAACAAATTTGGTTCTGTTTTCCTATATGCTTTCCTTGGGGATAAAAAAATGACCTTCAAAATGTCAAAACCTGTTCCTGTTCCAGTAGGACTGTTAATCACTTTTCTATGGTACTTTAATATGTGATGACGCAGGCAGAGATTAATGTGGAAAGTTCTGAATTTGGCTCATGTGCCATCCTAGTTTATCTTCTAACAAAGCTCCATGTATCTTTTCTTATAAACCAAAACATTCCCACCAGTCAACAGTAATTTGATCTTTAAGGTAAACATAAGTAGGTCAAATCTTTCTTTAGACCATGTATTTTGGGGACATCCTCAGTTATTAGTGTTGCTGGGTGACTCTTGAGTTAGAGTTTTAGAATGTACTTAATAAAGGAATCACAAGAGGCTCAGGAAAAGATAACTTCAGTCTTAGTAACACTAACTGAGTGAGTCTCAATTGGGATGCACACAATGATTACCAAAGAGTCTTTGAAAAACCTTCATGTCTGGGTCACACGCCAGCAAATTACATCAAAAGCTTTCCCATCAGTGGGACCCTCCATGATTCCAATGTGTAGCTGAGAATCACTTCCTAGTGCACTTGATTTGGGCATGTGCTGGTGTTATGATCCTGAAAAACATGTGCTCACTGGCCCTTCCCTACCTCCATCCAGATTTTTCTCCTTCATCCGGATGATCATACATTTAACCATGTTTATTTATTGGAAACTGATGTACTCATTTGAAGCCGTTATTAGAAATTCAAAATTCCTGCCCTAGTGGAACTATCAGTAATATACACATTAAAAACAAACAAACAAAAACAAATAATGAATGGGTGCTCTAAAGAAAATAAAATAAAGGGTCACTGTAGTATGTAGATATCACTTTTCTAGGAAGGTAATATCTGAATTTTGGGGAGGACAAAGCTGTAAGATCTGGGGGAAAAAAAACTTAAGCAAAAGAATACAAAATGCAACTGCCTGCAAATGGAAATGAGCTTGGCAAGTTGAAAGGATAGGTTAAAAAGTGAGAGTGGCTGGAATAAGGTAGATGATGAGTAAAAGTTAAAAGAAATGAGATCATATTTGTGATGTGACCAACAACCAGAGGTGGAGGTGTTTATAGGCCATAAAATGGGAAGTAAAAGAAATAAGTCGATAACTTGAACAGTGAGAAAATGTCTACATAAGAGACCACACCAATAACATGAACAATGGGCTATATATTAAAATAATGTTTTTGAGTTTTACTTTTTGTGTGAGCTCAGGAAACAGACATAGTTGGTACTCGTCCCTACAGACAGATTAGAACTGCCTAATAGGAGAGGGGTTTACTTAACTTATGCACATGGTTCTTTTTCTCCTCAGTTGTGATTCTCTTATACTCTACAAGAGACAATGCCTACCCATGATGAGCTATATCCACAGGAGTGGGCCATATCCATGGTGTATCAACAGTCAATAGTATACACCCTCAGGATTTTCAAGTATATACCTTCAGTCTAGTTCATTCACTTTAAACAGCTGTGCTCTCTATCTTATAGCACTCAAAACATGACCAAAGCCGAATTCATCTTTATTCATAAACAGGCTGGCCTCTCTTTCTATAAATCTCTGTCACTTGTCAAGAACAGATGCCAGTTATGACTGAGTCATCTGTTTCTTTTTTTTTTTTTCTCAGATGCCTGGTGCCTGGTTGGAATGGTCAGAATAGCTGGATAGAAGTTAGCCAAAAAACCTAGGTTCCTTTAGGTTTTTTACATCTCGCTTGAGCTTCCTAATAGTGTAGCAGTATTAGGGTTGCTGAAGTATTAATATAGCAACTGGTTTCTCCCTGAATGAGTGTTCTAAAAGCCAGGAAGTAGAAGTTACATGTTTGTGAAGGTCTGGGCTGTAAAAGAGTGATAGCGTCCCTCTTCCATATCTTCTTGGTCAAAGCAGTTTTCAGAGCTTACCCAGCTTCAAAAAGAGGAGTCATAGATTCACCTTTCAATGGGAGAAATTTTGGTAAATTTGGGATCAAATTTTGCCCAGCTATGTTACAGCATACAGTATATGCACATGCAGCATAGATAGTATATCTTGTATTTATTGTTATAATCTTTTCAATAGAATCTTCTACAACAATAATCAAATGCTTATGAATCTTATAGTGATATATTCTAATTTATTCATAAATGTGGTGGAAGACCAGAAAATAGAAGGGAAAACAGGGAAAGCATGATGAATATAAGCATTGAAAAGAAACATTAACTTCACAGTCAAAGGCATGAGTCATCCTCCATTTATTGGGCACCATAAGAGTGCAGGAAGTTGCTGTCGTAATCTGTCCAATGCAATCATTGTAAGGTTGCATAGATGAAGGGGCAACCAGGGAGACTCATCTCATTGGCAATGCAGGGTGCTCTGAGTGCTTTTGTGTGAAAGATGGCACCATCAGCAGGGTTCAGGAAGTAGCAGTGTGAATCAGTGACTTATCAAGTGAGATTATGGCTTCACAGGTTGTAATGCCTGCAGTGTTGGGAGCAATGAAATTGTCCAGGGTCCCATCCCCTTAACAGAAAGATTTTAAGAAGCTTAGTCTCAGGCATACATTAGGGGAGGCAAGAATACATCATTTATTTCATACAAAAGTGTAATTGGATTCTGTTTCAATATCCAGTAAATATTTTATTTTTCTGTCTTTTCTCAATTTATTATTCTTTATCGTAGTTATGTTGGTTTACAACCATGTGCATGATGTAGGGGTATAAGTTTATATCTCTATAACACCACCAAAGCACCACTAACATTCCCCTTCCTCTTCTGCTCACCCATTTCCCACTCTCCTCTTCAACAGCCTCTACACCAATAATGCATTTCACAAGATAACTAATGGTCCCAATGTGTAGGCAAGGAGGACAGTAGTCTAGAATTTCTGTTCATTTCCTTACTGGGCACTCATCCTGTGTATTGCTCTTCCAACTCTATTGAATTTTCCTTCATTTACATCTGTATAACTCCACAGTTTCTGCGTTCCCTTCTCATGATGGAACTCCATGATGGTGCTTGAAGTCCTCTTATCTGTGTTGCCTCACTTGGACCATAGCTCAGACATTTTCTTTCTACCCACCTTCTACATCAGTGAAATCTGAATCTCCTTTGGTGCATTCTGTGGTGATCTCTAAGGGCCGAATGTGTTAGAATCTCACCTTGGACTGTAGAACTCTTAATATAGTGTCTCTTTGGTTAACTATTAGTTGCTCCCCTTTGTAGAGAAAATCTTATATCACCATCTCAATTTATTTAAATTTCTGGAGTTTATAATTTGCTTTTCTTCTTTGTCCTTCCTACCTTTTGAAGTATGCATTTCAAAGTATTTGAAGGAAACTTGGGGAGGCTTGCTGCTCTGGCTCCACTCCCTCCAGAATCTTATCAGGTTCTTTTAAGGGTAAAAATGTCCATATTTTTTTGAGGTATGAAAAGAAAGCAAGTTGTAGGCAATCTAGGTAGAAATTAATTATATTTAAAGATTTTTTTTGGCCAAGTTTGATTTGGTAAGGACATAAAGCTCATAGACATTAGAAAACCTAACTGATATAATTCACCACATTACTACAGTGTGGTAGCTGGTTTCTAAAGATGGCCTCTTAGGACAGTATTGTTTTATAGACCCTCTGATACTGGAACTGGACTGTCCTTAGCTTAGTTTAACTAATTGAATATGGCAGAAGTCATGCTGTGCTAGGAATATGCTTTAAAAACATGCTTTCAAAACATATTCTTGTTATTATACTTCAGACCACAATTTAAGAAATATAGCCACCCTGTGAGAGATCTTGTACAGGTCATGGAGAGGAAAGGAGACACTGAGAATGCATGGTGAGATAGGCCCACCCATGCTAGCATCCCAACTGCACTGGGAATTCAACTATCTTCATTGAGACTTGCAATGAACCATTCATTTCAATATCCATTTTGGATTTCCAGATGATTTGAACCCTGTATACCAGCTCACTGCAACTGCAAAAGAGCTTCCAAGCATGAACAAAATAAGAACTATCTTGCTGATTCCTCTAAATTCAGATTTGTAAAACATAAAATGCCATTTTAATCTAATCAATACTGGTATGGTTTGTTGTGATAATCAATAACACAACATAATGAGAATCTTAAAGAAAACAGAAATTGAGGGGAAAAAAACATTGAAATAATGTCTGCACTCATGATTTTAAAAAAATACCTCAAGATAAACTAAGAATATAAGGCACCTAAGACCAAAAATGAATACAATCTCAGCACTCATCATACGTGAAGGTGCAGCTTCAAGAAAGAAGTCAAAGATAGTCATTATTACCACCTTTAATTAGAATTAAAGAAGTTAACTGATTAGAAGTTCCAATCAGTGCAGTGAAGCAACAAAAACATAAGGATAAAAAGGAAGAAACAAATTTGTCACTTCAAGTTATGTGATCTTGTATGTTTAAAATTCCCCCCAAACTACCACATGATACTTTCACAAATGGGAGAAATAAACATATTTTCTGGATATAATACCAATATAAACATAAATTACACTTGTTTATACTAGTGAACATTTTTTAAAGATAACATCATAATAGTATTGAAAACATATGATAGTAAACCTAACAAACTTAAGCAGTCTATTTGGTATAGTATAGATGTCAAAGAAGACATAAGTAAAATGAACATAGATTTTAGAGTCAGTATTGTAAAGATTTCGGTTCTCTTCCAGTACAATCCAAATCATATTCACCAATTTCTGTAACAATTAGATCTTAAAAAGTTGAAATTTTAGATGTATATGGAACTGCAAAGGATGAATGAGATGAACTTAAGCCTAGAAGAAAAATAACATGACAGGATATAACCCACAAGAAATCAAAAATTACCATGAAATTAGAATTAACTGTGGATAAAGGATAGGCAAATGGAATAGTGGAACAGAACAACCACAAAAAATATGACCCATGTATGCAATATGGCCACTTGCTGTAAGATAGACCTAGCAGGACAGTTTGGTTTGGAAAGGACAGACTTCAAAAAATGTTGCTAAGATAATTGGGTATACACAGATTCCATATTTCTTTCTCTATAGATTTATATATATAATAAATATATATTTGCATGTACATATATTTGCATGTGTATATTTATATACATACATATATAAGAAGTACTATGCCTCTACCTCTGCCTTCCATCATATACAACATGATTTCAATTAGTTTCTCATCCAAATAGGGAAGAATAAACTGCAAAACTTAGTAAATAATAGAGAAGAATGTTTTCATGAGTGCAGGGTCTATAAAAATGTCAAACAAAATGTAGCGAACAGTTTTTAAAATGATTATATACATATATCTCACTACTTTTATAATAATGTTTATCAAAAGAAAACATTATGAAAGTTAAAAGAAAAGCTATAGATATGGGGAAGCATATAGTCAGAAAGGAATTGTTTTCAAAAGATATAAAGGACTCTTTCAAACAGTGGGAGAAAAAAGGTAGTAAACAAGGAGTTTGCAATAGATTCAACTCTTTTATATCTTTTACATAAGAGGGAACTCAAATATATGAAAAGATATTCAACCTTGTTAACAATATGACATGTAAATACAAACCAAGATCAAATAATATTGCATATTCATAAATAAAACAATGTTTTAACTATGAAAATACCAAGAATTGTGACTGTATAGAATATAGTGAACCATCATGCATGAATATTGTAAGCAATATAATCTCTTATTTTTGCCATTATTTACTCAAGAAATATTACCTATGATCCATTTGTTTTAATCTTGGGTATATATTAGAGTTTTAGGTGCACATGTACCCTTAGATTAGTGCAGATCCTTTGGAGTAGTACAAGAAGCCTTTTCTGAGTACATTGGATCAATTGTGATGTATTCAACATTGGTTGTGCCATGTTGCAATGTTTTTAAACAAATTACATGGATAAAGATTAGTCATTTACCTAGTTAAATAAAACAAACCCTAAAGTGTATTTCTATTTCTATAAAAGTTTGAAATGTTTGTTCTCAGGTATCCATTCATACTAAGGGACAAAGAAGGGAACCACAATGGTGTTTACCTCAAGAATGGCCTGAGGGGTTTTGATAGGGGAGATCTTTTATACTCTGTCCATGACACCATTCTGGTCTGGGGTGATGATCATATGTATTCTTCTTTTGTTATTGTTGTTGTGGTAATATATATACATATATATATGTATGTATATATATATATATATATATATATATATAACACAAGTTTATTTTAACCATTTTTCAATGTATACTTCTGTAGCAGGAAGTACATTCCTTGTTCTGCAGCCATTGCTGTTCCCTACAACTATTGAACTAATTATAAAAACGTCTTATGTACTTTTTGCATTTGTTCTATCTTATTAGAAATGAAACAAAATAGTACAGTATCAAGTGTGTGATGACAAGTTACAGAGACAATGACAACAAAACTGCTTATAACAGGAGAAAAATAACCCAATATATTGAACCATTACTGTAAATGCAAGACAGGAGTTTGGGCTACCTGTCACCACTGAACTCTAGTCTTCCAGTTACACAACTTTCTTTATGAAGAAATGAATCAAATTCATTATTACAAGCAGAGCCACAGAAGGGAGCTCATGTAGCCTCCAGAAATAATATCAAAGGTCTACTTCATGACCAAAAGACAACTGAGAGATAAGATAAGGTGGGAAAGTATGTTTCTAATATATTATGCAAAAATATTCCTAGCTTTTGACATAAACTGAATATTTATGCAAAGAAAAAGACTGGAAAATATATTATGATGTCAACCATGATTCTATTTGGGTAGTGGTTTTATGGGTGTATTTCATTTTGTTTTCATTATATAGTTTCTTTTGAGTAATTAATATGGATCAATTTAAGATAATAAAAGGGAGACAATATGTTCTATTAGGAAACAACAACAAATAAAGTGCTTAGAAATCTCTAAAGGAGAATAAGAAACCTGGTATGAGCTGGAAGTGCATTTGGAAAAAACCTGGCTTTATACCAACTCCCATCAGTCCATTTGAATGTACAATGTCCCTGCCAGTGACCATATACCTGTGAGCAAGTCTCCAGAGTCCTAGTTCAGATAGCAAAATAAAATTATGACTGTCTGCTTTAGAAGTAAGTAGGGCAAAGGGGCAATGAAGAGATCCTCTGAGAACACTTTTCTTCTAATTAAAAGGAAGTGAAAATTCCCCGAGTGTTACAGGGAGAGTTGATAGATCATCCTTCAGTTCTCTTCCATCTGGTCTGCTGCCTCTTATGGAAACCAAGACAAGAAAAATGAAATGTGTCTAATGTAGGAAATGAGGGTAGTCTTTCACATGATTTAGCACCAGCTTCCCATGAAAATCTTCAGGGCAGTGAAACAAAAAGCACTAGTCATTGCACTCATATCTGACTTCACACCAGGTAAGTTGGTGCCTGAAGAACTGAGCCATGGGCAAGTAGAGAGAACTTCACATTACACAAATATTCCCAATAGCTTGAGTAAGTTCACCCTGTGCTTACATTTAGCTCCTCAAAATGGAATTTCCCAACTAGCAAGCTGTATTACAGTGAATTTCTCCATTGAATGCATACCTTCAACTGATGGGGCTGTAGCTCCAGTCTTGGAAAAGTACTTAAGTTGTATAGACTAGAAGAATTCACATAATTTTTTATGAAAGTTAATAAAAAACATTAAGTGGGAAAAAAGATGTTAATAACCCATTATTCATATTGATAACTCATTAATAATCCACTAGCATGTAATAACTAATGATAGTTAAATAGTCAAAAGACAAGTGGATTTGGGAATCTACCCAAAGTTATACCAAAATAGTAATTTAAATAGTAATTCAAAAATATTATATTTATTGCAGCACTATTTACAATAGCCAGGATATGGAAACAACTCAAATATTTCAAATTAGACAAATGGATCAAAAAATTGTGGTATATTTACACAATGGAATATTATTTAGCTATCAACATGTCATTTGCAGCAACATGGATAGAGCTAGAAAAAATCATGCTAGCAGAAATAAGTCAGAAAGAAAAATAGAAATACCAGATGGTCTTACTTATATGTCGGATATAGGGAAAACAAACAGAAGTTCAAGAAAAGGTTGAAACCAACAAACTGACAGCAGAACTAGAGCATACATCAAGGAAGGGGGAGGGAGAAAGAGGCATCAAAGTATGGATGAACACAAGAGAGCAAGATGATGAGTCATGGGTGACATGGTGGTAGGAGAACCTCAGGGTATACAGTATTGTAAGAAAAATAGATATGTAATCATTTTTTTTAATTTATAAAAAATGTATTAAGTGGAAAAGAGATCCAGATACACAGCCATTACCATTTTTATTATGCTTGTCTATGGATGTCATGACAAAAGATCAGAAGGACTAGCACTACTATAGGTCATGCTTGCATTAAACAAAGTCTGAGGAAAAGATGTTGGATGAGGGTTGAGAATGGGGGAGTGGCTTACAGACTTACTACTTTTCAATGGAAGGTTAATGATTTTCAATAGGTATGCTGCAAAAGAGAGGTCAGATCAATTTGGGGAAATTTAAGTTAAATTAAAGTCTACATTGTTTCGGGAGTACCTAGGGCTTTTAATTGACTAAAATGCATTGTGATTCCCCCAAAGTAGATAAAGTATGGAGTTACTGTGCAAAACTTTTTTGATCACAGACTATATCATTGAAGGCATAAGCTTTGAAAATTGCTTCAGGGAAGTAATACTTCTTGCTGCCTTATCCACACAGGAGACAGTATGGTCTTATTTTGCACAGACTTCATCAAATGTGTGATATAGATTGGATTTATCTCTACACAATGTTTCAGTACTTTCCTATCTGATGATATGGTTGTCCCCACACTGACTTTTCCTTGTATTTATGGCAAGTGATAAACCTGATAAAGCTGAAACAGCTAACAAGTATCAGGGGTTTTCATCAAGCAAAGCTAGTCCAAGATCTTTGTGAAATGACCTCCCAGAACTCAGAGGCAGTCTGTTGCTAGAGCTGCTAGTACATCACCAGTGACTACCTTTGTCTTTGTTTTCAGTGTATTTTCTTTCCTAGAACCAGCCAAGCAGACTAGTTCAAAGAAAGGAAGAGAGAAATGTGTAGAAATACCTTAAAATGTCATCATTTTGACTTTGCCAAATAAATAAATATTAAAGGCACCAATTATCTGTGTACACTGCATCCTTGTCACATACATCATTGTCATTCTTTATGGTACTCTCAATTTTGCTTGCAAATAATGGAGGCAGTTCAGTCAGAGGGCTTGTCCTATACATGAAGTTTAGGAAATTAGGACCAAATTGATCAAGAAAATGGCTAAGAATGTAACCTTCTGAGTTTTTATCTAAACTTCCAGGCAGCTTTTTATTTTAAAGTAATGGAAACTTCAGTCATATGAACAAAATTCAAATGAAGTCCACATGCCAAAAGAAATAGAACTTAGCATTTATTCTATGCCCCTGCTTCTACTTGGAAGGTGTATTCTCCCCTAAGAAACACTTTTATAAGAATATAAAACGGGCTTTCTATTTTTGACCAGAAGCAGAAAATGAAAGACAATAGGGAAAAAATATTAGCTCAGCTTTTCCAGACTTGAAATAATGTGTGATTTTTGCTGTTTTTCCAACTTTTGAGACCAAGTCTGGTAGAATGCTTAATTCATTCAGCTAGTGAATCACCTTTCCTTCGTGGGAATATTAATGCCAAGTTAAAATTTCTCCATATGAAGAAGGAAAATAAAACTTAAATGCAACAAAGCTGGTAAATAAAATCATTCTGTCTTTACCTCATTGATTCTCTCTTCATAGTTTGGGGCCTGTGGGCTGTAGCAGTGTATCCTTTAAATGGTACCTTTAGGTGTTTCACTGAGAAATAATTAAAATTGATGCTGTCATCTGGTGTTTCCTTGTGTAATTTATCTAAGCTCTTGAAAATGGCAAAACACAGCTCTTCATTATGACTTTGTCTTTCTTCAAGAAACTGCCCAAGATTTCCTTGTGGTGCTGCAGAAAACTATTTGGTTAAATGGAACAGGGGCCAATACTCCTGAAGTTCTATGCAGGGGATTTCCTTAGCAATATAGCCAGCTATTCCATTTCAATGGACCTGCCCTAAGACAATACATTTCATTCTTGAGCAGTACTAGTAAATCTTTTCGAGTTTTACTTGTATTCATTTATTCCCTCAAATGTATTTATCAGGTTCATACCATGAACCTACTTTGTAAATAAGGCTGTGATAGGCAAAAAGAGCCCATCTCTTTGAGGAGTTCAGTCTAGCAGGAAGGCATACTTCAGACTTGTCATTAACAATAGCACACAATGAACACATCAAGAGGAAGTAACCAACCATGCTGTGGATTTAACCTAGGGGTCAAGAGGGTTACCTTCTCTGAGGATGCAAACTGAAGAAATCTCCTGAAGGATGCTGAGTGAAGATGGGGCTGAAGAGATTACCAAGCTAAGGATGAGGTATGAGCTGTAGGTCATCAGCAAAAAAAGGGCTAGTCACTTGTTTTCTTGCAAATTTTGGTGTAAATTTTGCCTTTAGTTACATAGACTAATACCACTTTCTCCTGATATAAGATTCTTCTTTATCATTATTTTCATTGCTTTAGTATTTCTTTGGAATGCAATGATTTTAAAATAAGAACTACTATTTAAGCATTCAGTTTACGTCATTGAATGAATTTTCATATTCAAGTATACGTTTATTTTTCACCCCACTATGGGGAGCAGAAGGAGTGTTGAGTAACATTTCTTTGTGTTCAGATCTATAAACCATTTCATCAAAATGATGGGGTGGAGTATGTCCATGGGCATGTCAGATTCCCAGGGGTCCCCCAGCTGGTTCTGATTCTGATCACTGAGGATGTGGTCTAGGAATTTGCATTAAAAAAAAAAAAAGTTCTTCTGGTGCTTCCCTTCCAGTTGGAATCACTGAACTGCACCCTTTTCCATAGACTTGTAGGAGAGAAGGGGAAGGAATGAGAGGAAGGGAAAGAGCAAAGGAGAGGGAGAGGAGAGAAAGGAGACAGACAGGCACTGATGTAGTTCACTGTCCTCTGGTCTATGTTCTTGGAATGCTCTTCTGGCTAGTGATGAACTGCTACAAAGCAGAATGATGATGACTTTCTAACTGCAAATCATTTAGTCTCACACACTGACAAGACATATAAGGAGGATTCAGAGACCTGCTTATGCAGGTTTCAGCCAAGCTGTGAAAAGTGAGGTTTTTTCAGAGGAAGTGAGATAAGACAAAAACTTTCAAAAACAAACATCCCGAGGCCAATGTTCAAAAGGCCACTGGCAAAATCTATAGTCTAATGCAAAGTGAGCTAAACAAACATATTACTGGGCCATCCAGGAAACGTGAAGCAGATGCCTGGAAGCTGGATGTGTGTTTTCAACCTGGGTGGAAATATCCTGGGGAGTGATGATATGGAATCAGACAGAGGGTTCAGATAAAAACAACAGGGGAACTTGCAGCAGGGAGCACATTGGGATGGACAGGAGGTGCACAGCAAGTTCAGGACAGGAGGGAGACCCTTGCTCAAAAGCATGTAGGTTGTACGCCCTGGTTTTCTCCTCCTCCTGTTACCTAATGACAACTGGTGAACAAAGGAGTGGTGGTGGAGACCCAGTAGCCTGGGCCAAAGCCTTAACTGAGACGAAGAAGGTGCTGCCTCTCCGTCATTATGTGATTTAAAATAACAACAATGCTAATTCAAAATAAGAACAAAGGGCATTCAGCAATATTTCAAGTTTTCCTCAGAGAGGAATTCATGCTTTTTTGAGTAAAAATATTTTCTCATGTTTTGCTGATACCTGATATGCAAACGTAATATGATTTGTTAGTATTCTAACTAGCTAGAGTGCTTATTGAGGACTGCCTAGCACAGACAAGACACCCACTTGGTCCTAGTCATTATTCTTAATGACAGCAACATGTACTCCTGATTACATTTACTACGGCTGCCTTCCCTTTAAAGGTACGTTGAGATTCTCCCTTATGTGGATACAATTTACTAGTGTTTTACTCTTTGTCATTGTTTGAACCTGGCTCTGCAAAAATGAACAAGTTGTCCGGAGTTCGCCTTTCCTCAGAATCAGAGTCAAATCATGATTCTCCCCGGACTTCTCTCATCATGACATTTAATCAGTTATCATTTTTGCTTGCTTTTAATTAAAGACACTATTTGCACTCATTCAAGAGTCATCTACTGAATGCCATCTAATTCTTGACATTTGTTTAGGAAGCAAGCATTTTGCAGAGTTTTTAATAGCATGAATAGTATGAATATTTGATAACTAGAGTAATTCAAGAATGGACCTCCGTTTGGAGGTCTTTAATAAGATAACATGAGACAGGTCAGCCTTTCAATTAGTTATCATTTCATCACATTAAAATTTCAAGTGCATTTTGGGTTTATAGTATCAGAAGTGATTGGGAAAGTTATTCTCTATACGAAGATAAACACATAATCTTTTTTTCCTTGAAAAATTACACATATTTTTGTAACTGGGGGCAGGCTCTGAACCAAGTTCTGTTGTAAATAGTGCAGCTGGGAAGGGGCAAACCAGTAAGGAGAACCCGGATGAGACACACCTTGAGGGCAAGAAAGGAGCACTGTGGATGGAGTCTGGCATGAGTGGATAAATGCTACAAGAGAGCAGTATGGAGGAATACGCCATCAGTGGTTTTGGCCCCAGACAGGTGGAAGCCCAGAAGCATGAGCACTCCTGTTCTTGGCCACACTAGAGAAGAGGAAAGATTATGAGAAGTGCAAGTATAGGTCTTTGGTTTGAAAACTGGAAATTGGAGCTCAGAAAATGAAAGGGTAGCTTGCTGGAAATCTTAGAACATGGAAAGTCTGGAAACTGTGCACTTCCGATGAGAGGATTGCTTACTGGAAAACCAGACTTTGTGTTAAATGCCTATTTCAAGTTTAGATACCATCTTGGACATGTGCTTCTTTGTTTGAAATGTCAGTTCAGGTTTGGAGCAGAGAGAAGATATCATCTTGGAGTTGCTCTTCCTTTTGTTTTAGGACTTTAGGACTGGACAATAACTGGGGTAAGATAACTGACCACTCATGGCCTCAGTGAATCTTGGTTCTATCCTTGTTTATAAAAAAAAAACTTTGTTATTCTTGTTTTGAGTAGTCTTGCAATTGTGGCATCGGTGGAAGAATCCAGAGAATCAGAGTTCTGGGTTTAGCTATCAGTTTCTCTCCTTGCAAGTTTTGGTGCCTGTTTTGCATCCGGTTTCATTTTCTCAACAAAAATATTTTTGGGGAAGTTATCTCTTTTGCAACTAGCAATTTTTAACATTACAATTTTCATGGTAATGTCTAATTATTCGTACAGTAAATTTTCCAGATCTATGTCTGGCTATAGGCGAGGTATATTCAAGGGAAGAAAAAGAGAGTGCAAAAATACTTAGCTACCATTTCCTTTGCTAAAAAGTTGCATTCAAGTCATTTAATTCTACCTATAACATCAAAGATGCTTCTTTTTATGAGAAACTGGTTTTACAGCAGGAAATTCGGCCATTTCCATATGATGCCCAGTGATTCATGATGGTTAGGAAACTTTTCACAAGACAAGTAGATTGGATTTGTTGCTGGAGTTTACATTCCACAGCATCTCTACAGACATCTGGGACTTAAGTCTTGAAAGTTGTGTTTGGACTTCAAATTGTCCAGTCCATTTTCTGCAATCTCTGAGGGCAATTTACAGCTGATAAACAGATGGCAAGGTGAGATGTAGCAAGACACTACTGCCCATGATAAGACCCAGGGGCCACCAAATATCTCAATTTTAGAAATGAGGCCTACATGCCCCAAAGGAAAAATCATGAAAAATGGGTTAATGTTTTATAAATGACACAAGTAGGTTCCTAAGTTTGCCTTGGAATAGGTAAGTCTTTCTGGATGAGATGCTGACAATCACATTGAAAGTTATAGTTATAAAATATTCTCTCCTTCATCCAACTGCTCTTCTCATCTGCGTTCCTGATTCTTTAATTTAGATATGTTTTGTTATTTTGGGGATAGGTCATGGTTTAATAAACTTCAGTACTGAGTACCTTCTATGTTTTAGGCTTTGGGCTAGAGTGATAGATACCCTATTCCTGAGTTCTATAAACACTATATATCAAGTTAATACTGGTGTAGAGGCAGAGCATGGTAATGACCTAGAGAGGTACATTTTGAGTTTAGAAGCCTTAGAGTATGAAAAAAAAGAGTTTATCTTAGAATTCAGTGCTTGTGAGATATTCAAGAAGACAGTTATATTAAAAATATGGCATTAAATCAGACTGACTTAGGTTTAAATCTTGGCTCTGCCATGGATGAATGAACTTTAACAAGTTATTCAACTTCCTTTTGCTTCAGATTTCTCATTTTTAAATCAGGATAATGAGAAATAGTTCACCTTTTTTTTTGAGAGAGAGGTTGGAAACGTTAGCAAAGTGTCATTATCTTCATCATTATTATCATCACTACCACTCTAAGGTCTGGGTCAGAGATGCATAAAATGTAATGTTAGTCCATCTGCAGGAGCTAGGTGAGGAGTAAATACAGTGATTAAGATTTGGAATCTTGCAAACAAGGAAAGGAATAAAAATTTGAACTTGGCAAAAAAAAAAAAAAAAAAGATAATGGTTACCAGAGGGAGGCAGGGAAAAGATGAAAGGGGAAGAGGGAGGGAGGCAAATGGGGTATGGGCATCTGTGGTTTGGTGAAGGGAATTTTAAAAAAAGATAAAAAAGAAAAGAAAAAGAAAATGAATAATACAAAAATAAAACAAAATTTGGTACCTGTGTTTTAATCCACATGCTGCAACCTTGCTATATCACCTTGAGTTTATTTAACCTCTTAAGGCTTCGGTTTGCTGCTTATTAAATGCAATAACAATAGCATCTATCTCCAGCTATTCATATAAGCATTAAATTAATGACTACGTACAATAATCAAATTACTGCTTCGTATATGCTAAATACACAATACATACTAGCATTTTTTCCTTGTTATTGCTTTGCATATGTTATTGCATATTAAAATTTTTATTGTGGTAAAATATATGAATTATAAAATTGCTATTTTAGTGATTATAAGTGTTCAACATTGCCATCATCGATCTCCAGAAATTTTTCATTTACCTCATATTGAAATTCTGCCCATTAAGCAACCTAGTTCCGTTTTTCTCCTTTTCTCCTAACCCCTGGCAGACCTTTTCTATATTCTGTCTCTATGAATTTACCTGCACTGGGTACTTCATGTAAGTGGAATTATATAATATTTGTCCTTTTAAATCTGGTTTCTTTTTACTTAAAACCATGTTTTCAAGGTCTTTTATGGAAATGTGTCACAATTTCCTTCCTTCTTAAGACCAAATAATGTTCCATTGTATGTATTTCTGACATTCAGCTTATCCATTCATGCATTAATGGACACTTGGGCTGCTTCCACCTTTAGGTTATTGTGACTAATCCTGCTCTGAACAACAGTGTGTATAATACTTAGTAAAATACATCATCAGGGAGCTTGAGAAATCAGCAGCGGGATATGGAGAAAACCCTAGGGAGTCCAAACATATAAATATCAGGCAATGGAAGACTTGTTCCATTAGATTCTTAGATTCTTTGAAGGGTTTCAAGAAGAGGGAGGATTTGCTCTCATTTATGCGATGTTTGTAAAAACACATCAAGGATCTAATTTAGGAAAGTGCCACTGCACAGAGTGATGATTGAACACACTTGTGAACCAAGGAAATGTGACAAAAATAGATCATACTAGCAAGAATGTAGAACAGCATAATCCCCAGAGAAAAGGGAAACTCTAGGTTCCCAGCCCCAACCTAAGCAAGGGTAGACATGAGCAGTGAGGAGAAACTAGAAAAGACTTGCG
>PVHY01006712.1:0-72353 GCA_004024945.1 Uropsilus gracilis
ATTGCCCAATGGTCTAGTTTGTAACCAAATATGGTCTCCTAGGGGCATACACTTCTTTGAGTGCCCCTTTACCTGTTCTGTTTCCGGTCCAATACTTGGCTAATGCAAGAGCCAATCAGGATGCAGCATACCTGGCTGATGCAAGAGCCTCATGGGTTTGCAGTAGATTGGCCTTGTCATAGGAGCTAATTTCTTAGCTCTCTACACTCCTTGTATGTACTACATTAAATAGATTAAAAAATAGAAATGGTTTGCTCTCAACAATATCTTTTAAAGGAAGTTACTCAGCATTATACGTTCAAAAAATATTTGCAGGGAGTACATACCTTTATTTTTAATGATTATATATAAATGGAGTACCATTATTTTACATCCTTACTAATTGTTTCACAATGCAAGATTTTTCCTCTGAGGTATGGTCATCACAGTTTTCTCACCACTAAAGTACCCATAATCATCCTCCATAAACCATTATACTCTCCCACCCTCTCTTTTTCTCCCCTCCTCCTCTGTTTCTCTTTCTTTTCTTGGGTCCTTCAGATATATGGGCAGCTTCTACGGGACAATTTTAAAGTTTGTCTAAACTTTTATTTCTGTATGTTCCACATATAAATGAAACCAAATGGCATTGAAATTTCTCTTCTGACTACTTTCATTTGAGATAATCCTTGCCAGAATGATCTGTGTTGCCACAAATGTCATGAGTTTAGCTCTTTTGATTGCTGAGTAGTAGTCCATTTTGCATACATGCCACATCTTTTTTATGTACTTACTGTCCCCTGCATTTGGGTTGTTTACATATCTTGGCTATTGTAAATAGTGCTGAAACAAAAACAGGAGTGCATGTTTCTTTTTAAGTTAGTGGTTTGTGTTCTTTGGGTAGATACCTAGAAGGGCAGTTTCTGAGTTATATGGCAGATTTACTTTTCGCCATCTGCGAGACATCCACATGTCTCCATAGGGGCTGTAACAATAGTTACAAGTCATAACAAGAGTTTAAAAGTGTTTATTTTTTTCAACACCTTCATCAGCATTTGGGGGGGGGGGATATGGGCAATTATTATAGGTGTAAAGTGATACCTAAGTGTTGTTTTGTTTTTCTCATTTCCCTAATGACGTGATGAACATTTTTTTTTCATATGCCTACTAAGCATTTGTATGTCTTCTTAGGTAAGTTCTTAATTGGTTCTTATGCCCATTTTAGATTGGGTTGGTTTGTTTTCTTTTTTCCATTGAGTTATGGGAGCTATTAGTTTTTCTTTGTTATCAGTCCCATGTCTGATGTATGATGTGAAAATGTTTTCTGTAGGATGTATTTATTTTAGTTACTGTCTCTTGCACTGTACATAAGCTTCTCAATGATGCAGTTCCAGTTACTTATATTCTCCTTTGTTTTCCTTACTACTTGAGATAAGTCTGTAAAGATTTCCCTGAAGTTTATGTCATGGGTAATTTCTTCTATGTATTTCATGGTTTCAGATCTTACATCCAAGTATTTTATTCATTTTGAGTTGATTTTTGTGTATGATGTGAGATACTGATCTAGCTTTGTTCTCTTACATGTGACATTCCAATTTTCCCAACACCATTTATTGAAGAGGTTTTCCTTGTTCCAGTGTTTGTATTTTGCTCCTTTTGAAAGGGATGCTGTGGTGAAATTGAGGGGCCATGACCCAGCATGATAGTGCTGCATTAAGATGACAGTCATTGTGTTCTGATGGGTGGAGACTTGGAGAAGTAAAGCCTTCTCTCAAGAGGAGGAGAGTGAGGGAGATTTAAGGAAGAGAGGAAAGAGAGAAAGAGGCAGGAGAGAGAGCAGAGAAGCAGTAGGGAGACTGGAGGCCTTGGAGCTGCCACTGCCATTTGTGACATCAGGGCATGGAAGGAAGCTATGCTGTGGGCTTCCATCCCCAGTCTGGGCTGGTGAGAAACCCAAGAAATACTGATGATGTGCATATTGTGACCTTTATAAGCTGAATTGAAAATGTAGTACTTGAAAATCTGCTTTAGCTTTGAAACTGCAAGGCTTGGGAATTGTATGGAGACCTGAAGACAACTTACAGTGCTACTGTTTTCATTGTGAGATGTCTGAAGTGGTTGCTGCTGTTGATTGACTGAGTCTTGGTGTTTTTAGGTCACTTTAGAGTTGGAGCAAAAATATGGTGGAGCTGTGCCTTTGGAGGAGGATTGCTGATGCCATCTTGGTTTAGTCATTTCATTTGAATCTCCAGCTTTTGAAGGAGGAGTGATGATGTCATCTTGGTTTCTTCATCTGACTTGAAGGTGGGTCATCACCATTTTGTGGACATACGTAGCTGAAGAGCCAGGTGCAGATTTCAGACTAGAGACTGAACTGGTTGTTAAGATAATCAAAGGGGTACTTTGTATGCTCAGTGACTGTTGTCTATTTTGTCTTTTTAGTGAGTAAATCTGTTTTTACTTCTTTTTAAGGTTAATGTGGTCTTGCTACTGCTCATGCAGGCTGGCATGAACCTGATATATGACTGGATTTAAAGCTACTCCTGTTTTGCTAATTTTATTACATTTCATTTTGTTGTATATTTGTTGTCCATAAAGTATGGTCTTATTTTTGAGCTCTCAATTTTTTTCTCTAGTCCCTGTATATGTTTTTGTCCCATTACCATACTATTTTGATTATTAAGTTTTTATAGTATGTGTGATATGTGATGCCTCCATTTTTTTTTTCTTTAGAATTAGGTGCTTTAGTTATTTGGGATCTTTTATGGTTCCTTATGAATTTTAGTAGTATTTTGTTTCTTTGAAGAATGTCATTGGAATTTTTATTAAAATTGCATTAATCTGTATATTGCTTTGAATAAGATGGAAATATTGAAGATGCTGTTTCTTCCAACCCATAAGCAAGAAATGTCTTTCCATTTCTTTATTTCTTTTATCAGTGTGTGTTGTTGTTTCCCTTGTATATATCTTTCAGAAATTTCTTAGATTTTCTTCCAGGCATTTAATTAAGGGAATACACACCTTTAATAACATCTTATACTTAGTATTTTGACTTTCAATTCCCACAGATTTCCTTTATTTCTTCCTCTTTGATTTCTTCAATTCTGATATTTTTCTTGCTACTATTTGGCAGCTTTATCCTCAGCGTGAATCCTTTTCACCAGCTACATTCAGGAATTCTAAAGGAAAGCTGCTTTATATAATCTGTTTCAAATTCCTTTTACAAAAATGATGAAATGCTTTCTCTTAAAACTGAAGTGAAGGGGACAATAGCAGTAATTTTTCCATTATTACAAGTGATTTAATGTGGCAAACCATAGGAACTTTGATAATGATGTATTCCTTTTTTTTTTTTAATTTTGGCAGCACTGATTGACATAACTGTATGTGATTCTGAGGCACAAGAGCACACTCTCTGAGGTACATGTCTCAGGTACACCATATCTGCCACCAAAGCAACCATAGTCTTCCACCATAGTTCGTTGTGCCCTCAGAGTCAGGCATAACCAAACCAAACCAATGCAAATAATAACCAATAACCAAACCAATAGCAAACCTTAGTAATATGATGGTGTGACATTCCTGTATCTTTGTTTTTGAGTAACTGTTGTACAGAGTTTAAATACCATGTTTAAGGGTCAATAATCAAATAATTTTGTAACTGAGGTATCAATCCAAAAACATTTAATTTTAGAGCCTATCATGGTAGCAATAGTGGCAGTAATAGTGAAAATAACTTACATTTGGTTTCTACTTAAAGTTTGCTTTTTACTTTTCTGGACACTTTACATATATACCTCATATATCCTATCAGTAACTAGGTGACGAATACTCTAACTTATGCCAGGCTTCTTGTTGGTATTAGATTATGTCACAAAATCTCAGAAACAAAGCTGTGGTTGAGATCCCAATATGGCAGAAGGCTTATCAATAAATTATGAAATGATGAATTGGAGTGAGAATACTTGTGTCTGTAGCAGATAATATGAATGTAACCATTTGTTATTTTAACTTTTTAAAATCAATGTGTCAGCATTTTGAAAAGAAACATTTTTAGAAAACACATATTCAAGTGAAAATATTCAAATTCACAACTAATTACTTAGAAATAATTTGAGGCTTATGAGGAAAACTTACATTACAGATATCCAATGCAGAGATAGGAGAGAAATTAGAGAAAATGTTAGACAATATGTTTCTGTTATATACTCTGTGATTTCAGTATCTTGAGAAAGGTAACATAATATTGCACTCTGAGTAGTCTTCATTTCTTCTGTCCATCAAATAAGTATGGCAAAGAACCACAATATTTGTCTCTTCATAAAACATTTATCTTCTAATTCTCCCAGGGAAAAATAAAATGAGAAACAGAGGTATTAAAGAATTTGAATATAAACCACACATGTAGCTAAGTATAAAATCCATGGGCTAAGACACAGTTTTCCCCCCAGGCCTATTTAAACTTAGCCAAATCAACTTTCTATAATGAAACCTCTATAAGTTCTCTGAATTGTCTGAGTTTGCTTCTAGATCAGCATTTTTCAAAAGCAGATCTTTTCAAACTTGATAGCCTAGTGGAATAATTTATAACTTATCCAAAAAAATGCTTTTACCATTTTCATTTTATTATTTTTTTACCAAAAATTGTATATATTTTAAATGTCTAATATAATACTTGCAGTACATATACCGAGTAAGATGTCGTTACTAAAGACAAGCTAATAAGCATATCAATATTCACAATAAAATCCCTCTTTTTCTCCACTGGGGAATTGAATTGAAAGAGCTGGTATTCTTAATAACTTTTTCAGAAAATCATGTCCCCATTTTAAAACCTAAACAAAATGTACTTCTGCTCAGGTAGGACCCCAACTTATTAGTCTTTGGCTTACATTGGAATTTTTTACCTCCAGGTGTCTTTTCAAAAAAGCTGTACATGCATGCCCTCTTGACAATTACATTCTTTTTCTACTGCTGTGGTTCATTGCCAGCAAGCCATACTTACGTTTTTATTTTTCTTCACATATCTTATCAAACTATGAGACCAATATTTAGTTCTAAAATATATTTCTCTATAATAAAGCATATAAAATATATTTTTATAATAAAACAATATTCATCAAACTGTGTAAACCTATCCTGCCATGAATACATTGAATCACAGAAAAAGTTATCAAGTGATTGCAGAGATAAACAACTATGTTTAGGATGGGGGTAGCATTAAAATATTCTGATAAAAATGGGAATAATATTTCTGGGTAATGAACACTGCAGCATGCTGATTCATGGAATCTTAACAAGAAAGTGTTTATGTTTGGAAATATTCCTCACCTTTTCTATATGCCAAGTAAATGTATTCTTCATTGTCAAGTGAAGTTTGTACTCAGGAAAAGAAACATATATATAAACAATTTTTTAGAAGTTGCTCAAATCAAATAGCACAGCATTTTTCTCAAGTATAAAGAGAGGAGGAAAATTAATAACTGTCTTTTCAATTAATGATTGTGAAAAAAACGATCATATCTATATTTATCTAAAAACAATAAGGGAACTTAAAATAGATGTCATCAGAGGGAGTGACAGATACTGGATGGTTTTACTTTTCAGTGAAATAAGTTATATAAATCCAAGAACTATTGGCAAAACACAGTAAAAATGAATCTATATATTATGAAGAGACACACTGAATACCAGTGGAAATGTGAGGTGACAGGAGGTGAAAGGAGGGGAGAAGCCATCGGCACAAGCATAGGTATACATATGAAGAAGTAGTAGTGATGGATTAATAAAATACAGGAATGTATTATGTTAATCTGATGACATTTGCTCTTCTCTAGAGAGGATTTGCCCTATGTACACTTGATTTTTTGTAAGAGTTTTGTTTGATAATTTAGAGGCAGCATAGTAAAAAATTCTGCTAAGTCTGATTAAATAAATAAAATTGAAACATACATTTTCATTAACATCATCGCCATCATCATATCTTATACAGACATACATAAACATTGAAGAGACCAAATAAATCATTAATTCTTTTTTTTTTTGAAACTGGGTCTTGCTATTTTTGCCCATGGAACCGCAGGCTCACGTTGCCCGGGGTACCACAGACTCAAGCAATCCCCAGCCTCAGCTTCCCAGGTAGCTGGGATTACAGGCGCGCGCCACCACGCCCAGCTATTTTTTGGAACTAGGTCTCGCTACGGGCCCCAGGCGGGACTCGAACCGCGATCCCTAGCCCCTGCCGCTTCATAGGCTGAAGCTTACAAGCACGAGCCACCTTGCCCGGCTTAAATAATTAATTCTAATTGTGATCATTCGTTGAAAGTGGACAGATGTATAGCTACAGATAAACATTTTAAACATTCAAAAAAGAAAAAGAAGCCTAAACTGATGGAATCCTTATAAATTAAAACTAAACAAATGAATGCTTAAATAGTAATGAAAGAATCACAGATTCAATTCAGAACACCCTATGTAACTATAAAAATGACATAGACAATAGGAAATATTGGGGAAGAAGTTTTATCAAATTTTGATTTCTGTTTTCCTCTTTTTAACCTTAAAGTATTTCTTTCTTTAGATTTCATGGAAGCAGTATCATCACTTTTTGAATTTTCTTATTTTCCTCATTGCTTTTCCTTCCCTTTTCTATTACTTTTCAATCTGTAATTCCAGAGCAGTCTCATAATGGGCATTAAGTAGCAAAAGATAAGATAATTCATCTTCCAGGTGTCCCTCACCGCCTGGATATATTATTGGACACATAACGAATAGTTAAAGACACAGTCAGATTTTTTTTTGTTTTTTTTTTTGTTTGTTTGTTTGTTTTCCCATTGCTATCTCCGTATTTTATTTCATTGACATTGGTGTGTGAACAGTAACATTAACATTAGTATCTGACTTCAGATAGTTGTGATAGCCTATTTCAGAACTCAACACAAATCTTGACCATGAATCATAATAAAGAAATCAACTCTAGACCTTTGAATCACTTGTTCTTTAAATGAGGCTCCGATTATATGCCACATCTCTTTGATCACTTAGAGGGAGATCACATTTTATTTACAAGAAATCATTTAAACTTTTTAATATTTAATTCAATTGAAATGCATAGCTAAGTATATGAAAATAACTCATATAGTTTATTTTAATCATAAGATATGAATATAGTTTGATCTATATTCAGGTAAATTCAAAGTTATCCAAAAAATATCTTAGATTTAAAAATTAATGAAAAGTTTTAATCTATTGTTTCTTGTTTGTTTGTTTATTTTTTAATTTTTTTAAGATTATAAAATTTATTCTGGTTGACAATTTAGGCCATAGACATGTTCATAAAATTTTCATAAAAGGGATCAGTATGTGGGGGAGTGAAGGGGGAGTGAAGGGGGATGGGAGTGGCCAGGTAGGGAAGGTGGTGGGTGATCCCCAGGGAATACAAAGGTGTGAAACACATATATAAACAAATAAATTAATTAAGGAAAAAAAGGAATCAGTACAATTTCTACTCTGGGGAGAAGCAGCTCTCCTGTCTGCCTGTCACTGTGCAGATGACTCTCTTTTTCTTTCTCCATTCCCTAATAACCCTGTCTTTTTTTTTCTTTTTTTAAATTTAATTTAATTTTTTAAATTTGCATATATGTATATTTATATTTACATTACATTATTGCATTATCGTGTACCCCAGGACTTTCCCACTTCACTAACACCTGTTCTATTGTGCACTATCATCCCAGCTACTAATAATTTTTCAAACTTTTCTCCATTCAATATTTATCATTTTCCATTTAATGTGGTAAACTATTTCCATATCCATATTTATTTATAAATTTTGATATGACAATTTAAAGTGTGTCCCTAAACCACATTCTGTTGTGGGGAAGTAAAATTTTTCTGAAATTGGACTATCTGTATTCACATTGAATTAGTCTAAAAAATGTTAAGAGCAAATGAAGCTAGGCTTGTTTTATAAAGCTAGGCGATTTTTTGTAAAAGTTAATTCACAAAAAAATGCAGCTTATTAAAGATTAACAAAGAATTTACTATCTGGTTATAAAGGAATAGTCATTCCACTTTATTGGAACAGAAAATTAATTTATAGATGTCTTAAGACACATAGAATATAGATTGGGTGGATGAAGCACATGATCTTAAGAAGTCATTTCTTATTAGCTGTAAAGTCAGTGAACTCATCTATAAAATAAGAACACTAGATAAACTGGTGATCTTTGTGTTTCCAAGAATTTTGGTGAAGACCTGACTGGACAAAAATCTTACTACTACTTGTTTAATAAATTTGAGTTATATATTAAATTTTTTAGTTATATATAAAGTCTTTTTAATATTATTTTAAGTACATTATTGATTTAGTGGAGATGAAACACAGAAAATGCAGAGTAGGCACTTCACAGATTAATGTATAAGACATTTTTGAACCACTCAAAATTTTTTTGTGAGGGTACATAAAGCAATACAAAAACTTCCTTAAGAGTATGAGATTCTCTGGGATTTAAGTATAAGGGAACTTATGAAATATTAATCAACACATCACAATTTTAGAAACTCAGTTAAGTATCAGTTGGAATATATAAATGCAACACATTTCAATAAGACTAGTTAAAATGAAACATGTTGGGTCTCCATTGATAGCATGGAAGGGTAGGGTTTTACATTTTTTCATCAGAAGTTGAAAAAGTGTTGACATATCTACAAAATGGGGAAAACTAGAAGAGGTCTGACTAAGTAGGACAGAGAAGAAAGAATAAGGAAAACACACAGCATCATTTTGCTGCTAAGTTACCATAACATTTGAAAATTTATGTAAAGACAGAAAGACTACAAAAGGCATTGGTTATAACTAAAATAATTCTTTTCAGGTAAGGACTTGGTTTTCTTAGTCACTTAATAACCCACATACATATATATTTATTATGGATAGTAGTTTACAGAATATTTGTGGGATCAAAGAATGAACTGCAAGGACATAATGTGAGTTTATAGCTACATGATAAATTTTATGTCACCCAAATATCATTTAATTTTGCATTCCAGATATTTTGCTTCTATAAGATTTTTAAAGCTCCTCAACTATAGCAATAACAAAAAAATATTTTACCAGGCTGTATATGCATCATTAATATTTCATCTGGGAAGATAACAGTGACCCAAATTGCTATAAAAACATAAACACAAGCTGAAGAGCTTTAATAACTCAGATGGAATTCTGTCAAATATCTGAGACTATATTTTCATATGTCGAGTGTGCCTTTGTGACTCATGACCAAATATATATGGGATGTACGAAGTACTGTTTATTTCATTTGTTTAAATCTTTATCCTTCATCATCATAGACATATTATTATTATTCTCACTTCTGTAAAGAACTTAAGATTCATACATATTTAATGGTTCTAATCTCAGTCTCAGAGGCTGAGAAATTCTCCCAGAGAATCCATTTATATTCCACCTAATACATTTTGGAATTACATTTATGTTAAAATGATTTAAATGAAACTAAAACATCCAAATGCTTTGTTCTCACAACACTACACATATTGTTTGAAGAAAAATCAGTGGAAATTGCTGTGATTTCAAGATTGGCTCTAGCTTTCTCTTTTTATGTAAATATTAAATTCTTAAAAGTGACTGTCAGAAATCAGTCTGAAGGCTTTTCCACCAAGAATGCAGTTGCTATAAGCCAGCTCTTTATATATTTTATCATGTCATAAAATAGCAAAACTTTAGCGGCAGTAAGAAATCAATAGTACTGAGAAATTCCCAGTGATTAAAACACATACATGTTTTCACCATCATCTATTAGCTGCTACATCAGTATTACAGAGTTTGAATTTAATATTGATTGAAAACATTTTGTCTTATCCTCATATATTTAAAGGTCATTACTTATTATTGTTTCCATACTTGAACAGATCAACATCACAAATACTATTTTTCTTAAAATTTTAAATTGATAAAGTATTTTCTCCAATAAAAATAAGCTATCCAGCCAGGCACGGTGGTTCGTGCCTGTAAGCTTCAGCCTATGAAGTGTCTGGGGCTAGGGATTGCGGTTCAAGTCCCGCTTGGGATAACACAGCAAGACCTAGTCCCCCAAAATAGCTGGGGTGGTGGCGCGCATCTGTAATCCCAACTACCTGGAAAGCTGAGGCTGGGCATTGCTTGAGTCCATGGTACCTTGGGCAACGTGAGCCTGCGGTTCCACAGGCAAAAATAGCGAGACCTAGTCTCAAAAAAAAAATTAAATAAATAAATGAATGAATGAATGAATGAATGAATGAATGAATGAATGAATAGACTATCCATTTTTTTACTTTATTTGGTTGAATGCGCATCCATTTATATATAATGCTTTTGAAACAAATGAAATTACTTTAAAGACTATAAAATAATATTAACATACATATTAACTCTTAGTTTGACTATAAGACATAAGGAGATTTCATGTGCTGGAATTAAGTTAAAAATATTTTAAAAAATTAAGAAAAAGTTAAAAATATTACAAAAGTGTTTGACAGTCCATTTGATGTAATCAAAAGTGAGTTTTTAAAAGTGGAATTTAAAAGGAGTAACTAACTAATAATAACATAAAGAAATTCCATCTGACTCAAAAGTATTTCATTAAAAAATTATTAGAGTAATATGACCCAGTAATTAGAATTGTATGAGTGAATCCAGGCAGCCAAAAATAGCACCTTTTTTCAACTAAAGGATGTTATAAATTTGACATTATTTCCAAAGATAGGGACTAGCTATCTGCAGATATTTTTTTAGTTTTGGATATAGGGATTCATTGTATTTTCTATTGTCCTTCCTCAAAACAAATCAACAAAAGATGCCCAAATATTACTTTATATATTTCTTGCTTTTTGTTAAATGATCATTATTAAGGTGTTATTTAAATAATGATCAATACAGCAATTTAAATGTACACTGTGAAGATCTTTTCCCACCACAACTGAATGATAAAACAATTTCTTCACCACAAAGTTTTCAGGCCTGTTTGAAATGAAACACCAGCTTCACTCCGGAAGTCAGGCAATAACTATCACTCTGCAGGCTCACTTCATTTTATTGCTCCCCACTGGATTTGCTTGCAACTATTGGGAAATTAACAAATTGACTTTTAGCAACCTGTACATGGGCCATTATATGAATAGCATCTGCTCATTTTATGTGTCTGTGTCACATTTTGGCAATTCTCACTGCATTTCAAACTTTTTGTTATTGTATCTGCTATGGTGATCTGTCTTCAGTAATTTTTGATGCATTCTCCTCCCAAAAATAGTGTGGACGTCAGAAAGTAATCACATAAGCCTGGATGACATAGCCTGTCTCATAACATGAGATTATATGGTGCAGTGTAGTAGTACCACTGCTGTATAGGCAGTTCATCGCTGATCAAAGCATTGCCAAGCATCGTGCAATCTTTGTTTGCATTGCAATATAGAGACACTTTGAACCTCACCCATGTAAAAATGAGCAGACTATTTTAATTGTAAATATTGAGTATGTTCAGATAGTTCTTCTGATTGATGATCCTAGTCTCTTTCCCTGTCCTTGAGTCTCACAATTCCCTCATCAATTAGGTAAGTTTATAACCATATATTTGCTTCTTAGGTATTCAGGTGAGAGAGGATTTCTAGATCTCACTTCAAAATCAAAAGCTAAATGTTTGCCATGCCAGTGGTATTTGAAACTTTTAAATCACACATCAGTAAATAATATATTATTTTGCATGGTTATAATCTTGTAATTATGGTATTGTACTATGTATGCCTATCTATGTAACTTGTATTCTTCCAACAAAAAATTTTTTTTAAATTATTAAAAAATAAAAGCCTTGAGGAAAGTCAAAACAAGCTTAGCACCAAATTGAAGCACACAACTTTGAGCAGGAGGGAAAGGTGGAGGGGGGAGGGAGTGGAGGGAGGGCAAATCCTTGAGAATACAATGTTGTGAAATTTATATATATATATATATATATATGTAAAAATAAAAATAAATTAAAAAAATAAAATCAAAAGCTAGAAATGACTAAGAGCAGTAAGGAAGATTTTCAAATCTGAGATAAACTAAAAACTAAGCCTCCTGCACTTAACAATTTTCAAGTTCTGAATGCAAAGGAAAAGCTTAAAATAAATTAAAAGTGCTACTTCATCAACACACAGAGCATAAGAAAGTGAACCAATGTTATTGCTACTGTTGATAGTGATTATTTTAATTGTTTACATAGCTCAAACCAGTCACAACCTTTTGTTTATTTGTTTTTTTTTACATTTATCTTTTATTTATTTATTTTTAACAAATATCTGCTTTATTATTATTTTTTTTACATCATTTCAGTCCCTGGGGGTCACCCATCACCATCACCTCCCCTCCCCGCAGTCACAACCTTTTTGTAAGCACAACCTAGTTCAGAGCAAAACTCTTACCCTCATCAATTAGATGAAAGCTGAAAGAAATTATAAAGTTGTCAAAAGAAGCTATTAAATTAGCAGAGTTCTGTGCTTAAGGACTGAAAAAAGAACTGACTCCATAACATGAAAGGGCAAAATGAAGCATCAAGTACTGTTGGAGAACTGCAGCATGTTATCCAAAAGATCTGACTAGGATGATTGATGAATGTGATTGCAATAAAAGTGGGTTTTCAATGCAGACAAAATGGATTTCTACTAGAAGGTATAGGACCGTCATAGCTAAAGAAGTTAGTTACTGACTTTAAAGTTTCAAATTAACTATTTATCTGTTTGGGGGCATTTGGGTTGTTGCCATATCCTGGCTATGAGAAGCAGTGCTGCAGTAAACATAGGAGTGCAGGTTTCCTTTTGTTTAGTATTTCTGTATCCTTTGGGTAGATTCCCAGAAGTAGAATTACTGGATCAAATGGTAGCTCCATTTTTATTAGTTCGAGGGACATCCACACAGTTTTCCACAGTGGTTGAACTAGTTTGCATTCCCACCAATGGTGTAAAATATACATCTATGTAGAAATTAAAAAAATACATATAATCAACAAATTTTTAAAAAAGGCTTCAAATGATTTCCTTTTACCCCTGTTGCAGGCCTAAAGTTGGTGATAATGCAGACTGCAAAATGCTCATTACCCATTCTGAAAATCTAAGGACCCTTAAGAATTATGCTAAATCTACTTTAAGTCTGCTCTATAAAATGGCACATTCCAGATGACAGGCAACACATCGGTTTGTAGCGTGGTTTTCTGGATATTTTAAACCTGCTTCTGAGAACTATTCAGAAAACATTTTTTTCTTTAAAATATTACTGCTCAGTGACAATATAGCCAGTCACCCAAGAACTCTGCTATGTATAAGAGATTAATGCTGTTTTCATCCCTGTTAATATAGCATCTATTCTGCATTCCATGCATCAAGGAGTTGTTTTGACTTTCAAATTTTATTATTTAAGAAATACATTTAATAAGGCTGTTGCTGCCTTAGTGACTTCTCTGATAGATCTGGGAAAAGTTAATTGAGAAATCTTCTGGAAAGAATTCACCATTCTAAGTGTCCTCAAGAACTTTTGTAATTTATGAACGGAAGTAAAAATATCATAAGAATCTGGAAGATGCTGATTTGCATCCTCATGTAAGGTTTTCTGTGGTTCAGGACTTCAGTGAAGGATGTCACTGTTGTGATAGAAATAGCAAGCCATCTGGAGCTAGAAGTAGAAACTGAAGTTGAACTGAATTGCTACAATCTCATGATGAAACTTAAAAAGACGAAGAGTTGCTACTTATGAATGAGCAGAGAAAGTGGTTTATTGGAATGTAAGTTACTCCTTGTGAAGGTGATGTGAGCCTGGTTGAAATGACAGCAAAGGATTTAGAATATTTGATAGATAAACTTAGCTCATAAAATAAACAGGTTTGAGAAGATTAACTATATTATAGGTAAAATGTTATCAAACTGCATGCTACAGAGAAATCATTCCTGAAAGAGCTAATTCCTATGGCAAAGGTATAATATAAAGGTATTACCAGTGTTACTCCATCCTTCAGTAGACATTAATATTGAGGCAAAATGATTATCACTGACTAAAGGCTCAGATGATATGACGGTGAAAAGATTACCACTCATTAAAGTCTCAGATGATGGTTAACATCCTTTATTAGCAATAGAGTATTTCTAAATTAATAAATGTAGATTTTTTAGACATAATGGCATTGCACACTTAATAGACTACACTGTAGATTAAACACGATTTTTGTATGCACCGAGAAAACAAAATTTTGTGTGACTAAATTTATTGTGGTGGTCTGGAACTGAACCTAATATATCTCCTAGGTGTTCCTGTACATTAATTTGTCTCTTTTTATATGTGTTCATGCAAATAGGGTCATGTGGTTATACTTTTTTGTGTCTGAATTTTTTATCAGCATTTTTTAAAGTTTTATCCATGTTACATGAATTTATTATTAAATAAATATCAGTTTATTCATTATTTTCCCTATGCATCCACTCGGAAGTTTTATAGCTTCAGTTTCTATGTTTAGAATTATGTGCATTTACAACCATTTTTTGCATGTATAATATTATATAGAGACTGGGTTCACGTTTTCTCATTTGTATATCCTATAATGCCAGCACTATTTGTTAAAGAGTCTTTCTTTTTCCATTTGACTTAGCGTTTTCGGCAAAAATCAATATCCATGTGTGTAGTTTCATCTGAGGACAGTATATTCTGCCCCACTGGTCATACATTTATCTTTCCACCAATGCTACCCTGCTTTGATTATTAAGTATTGAAATCAGATTACATTCCCAAACTTTTGGTTTCGGTGTTGATTAAGACAACCATGCCATTTGAATTTTCACATAAATTGTAAAACCAGTCTATCAATTTCTATAGAAGCAGTTTATTGGGATTTAATTTTGATTACTTTGAATTCATAAAGATATTTGGAGAGAACTGGTACCTTAAAAACAATGAGACTTCTGATTCATAAAATGGTACATCACTATTTACTTAGGTCTGCTTTACCCCCACAATATTTTGTATTGTTAGTGCACAATATTGAAAAATTCATTATTTTAGTATTATCAGAGATCAGAGAAGGCTTATGATGTGACTATTTTAACATCTAGGAAACTGTTGGTCACATGCATTCCTAATTTGAACAATAAAAGCATACCAGAAATTTTGGGATATATTCTAAATAATTAATTATAATTACAAATGCATTAATCACAAATTTATCATCTTCCATAAAGCAAATAGTTAAGAAACTTCCTCTATGTCAGAATCAAAACAAAAAAAATCTATTATCTTTAATCAAAGTATAATATCTTTTGGATTTAGGCATCATATATTAAGAAATAAAAAAATGAAAATGATTTCTATATTTTATATGATATAATATACCTTGAAAACATTAAAAAATCAATCATGAAATTAGTTCAAATGTTAAAAAGAATTTATTAGGCCAAACTGACAAAAATAATTCAATAATCTTCATGAATATATATAATTACAAATTAGAGCACATAACATTGCACATAATTTTTTCAGCAAAAAATACTTTAAATACTTGGGAAGAACAATATCAGTGTAATTCTGATAAGGACAAAAGATAAACCTATAAGGACAAAAGATAAAATTCCCAAAATATATAAAAATAACTTGAAGAAATAGTAAAGCATATTTAGTTCTTATATAGGAAAATTTAGCATCTTAAATATATCTTATTTCCTGAAGTATTTTGTATGTTTAGTACAATCTAATACATTTAAAACTATTTTCAGGAGTTGCACATTTTCATTCTAAAATACATATGGAAAAACATACAATAGGGAGCTAGGTAGATATTAAATCAGTGTGATGATATACATAGAAAGACTAGTGCATACTCCCACATATATTTCAGTACAATTTGCAATAGCTGTATTATAGAATACAACCTAAATGCTAACGAACAAATCAAGAGATTTGATATACATTCATAATGGAATATTACTCAGTGTTGAAAAATGTATTCTTATGCCATGCATAAACATGAATGACAGTATAAGTAAGAAAAATATAAATACCAGATGTTGTCATTAACATGTGGAATATAGAGAAACCAAACTAAAGATCAAATAAAGACAAGCTGAAATGTTAACCCTTGATAGCTGATTATAGAACTGAAGTATCCGGATACTGGAAGGACTGGATAGAATAAGGAAGGAAGGTAACACAGTGGAGTTATGGTGGTGGTATGTTGATTTTAGTGATGGGTGCACTACAGTGGTTATCTAATATTAACTAAGACAAAAACACATAGTAGTAGCAAAGACAGACTATTGGCTAGAATAGGCACTCGTACACAGTGATCTATACAATACAATACTTCAAAACTACATATATATGAAGTATTATATTGTATATATTATATAACACTAGCTTTAGCCATTTGTGACAACTTGGATGGAATTAGAGGGGAATATACTGTGTGAAGTAAGCAAGGATACAAACAAATATTAGATGATCTCATTCATACATGGAATGCAGAGAATCAAAGGAACTGACAAAACCAAATAAATACAAACCCTAGAAATATGGGTGCAGAACTGGAACCAGAGAGAGATGGATCGGGGTTGGAAATAAAGGTGCAAGAGGGTCTATAATCTGTGGTAAAGGATTGTGATTGTTTTAGTCGGGGTGTGTTATGCATCTGAAGAAGAATGAACCTATCCCCTCAAATCAAATGATAGTGTAAACCAGTGTCACCATAAACATATGTACATATGTCCACACATACATATGTGTCACATATGAAATTTATTGATGGATTAAAAACAATTTGATCTAAGCAAGAACTAACATTTGGTATATCCTCAAATGATTAGTATAAAAATAGAATTTGAATTAAATTATGATGGCTCAAGAAGCGCATGTTTTTTGGAGATATATAAAACTGACTCCATACATTTTAATATAGCTAAGAGTAATCTTACATGAGTGAGTGATCGAATGTAAAAATTGAACATGCAAATACTTGAAAATATGGATGAGTTACTCTATAACATGATGGTAGAAAAAAGTTCTCTAAATATTAATACTGGTAAAATAAAAGAAACATTACATAAAGTTTATTATACAAAAATTGTGTGTCAAAAATGAACATCGGAAGTATGATATTAATGATAATATCACTACTAGAGAACTCTTAGACTATTATGAAAATAAGTATACTATTACGCTATGAATATTATGTATTAATAAGTATGCTTATTATTTTTGCAAAGAAAAAATACAAAAATAGGTGTTTTTTTATTTTGGTGTTTTTTTCTAATTTATTTATATATAAATTTCATATCATTGTAATCTCAGAGATTTAGCCCTCACCTTCCCCACCATTCCCCCACCTTCCCTCCTACTCAAAGTTGTGTGCTTCAGTTTGGTGCTTAGCTTCTATTAACTTTTCTTCAAGGCTTATGCTTATTTTTTCACTATATCCCATGTATTAGTGAAACCATTTGGTTTATGTCTTTTTTTAACATTTAACAGATATTTAATTTTATTCATTATAGAAAAGATGCAAAATGAGACAACATAAGGAAATGGAAAAACATTCCCTGCTTATGGACTGGAAGAATTAATATCATCAAAATGGTCATCCTACCAAAAGCATTCTACAGATTCAATGTAATCCCAATAAAAATCCCAATGACATTTTTTAAAGAGAACAAAAATTACTGAAATTCATATGGAATAACAAAAGATCTCAATTATCAAAAAGCCTCCTGACCAGAAAAAAGTGAATGTAGGTATTACAATTCCAAACTTCAAACTAGTCTACAAAACCATAATAATTAAAACAGCATGGTACTGGTACAAAAACAGACAATCAGACCAGTGGAACAGAATTGAGTGCCTGTAAATAAAATCACACATATATAGTTAACTAATCTTTGACAACGAAGTGAAAAGCTTACATTGCAACAAAGATAGCTGGGAAAATTGGACTAAGACATGGACCAAGACCACTCCCTCACACCATATACAAAAATCAATTCAAAATGGATAAAAGATATAGATGTCAGATTGAAACCATAACATACATAGAGGAAAATTTGGGCAAAACCCTTTATGAATTGCAATTCAGAAATCCCTTTCTGGAAAAATCTACAGATGGCAAAAAAAAAAAAAAAAAAAAAAAAAAAAAAAAAAAAAAAAAAAAAAAAAAAAAAAAAAAAAAAAAAAAAAAAAAAAAAAAAAAAAAAAAAAAAAAAAAAAAAAAAAAAAAAAAAGGAAAACATAAACAGATGGGACTATACCAAACTAAAAAGCTTCTGTACAGCAAAAGAGACAACAGAAAAAACAAAAAGAAACCCAATAGAATGGGCAAAAATTTTTGCCCTCTACAAGAGTGATAAGGACTTAATAATGAAGATCCACAAGGAACTCACACAACTAAACAAAAGCAAAACAAGAAGCCCATTCAAAAAATGGAGAGAACAAAAAGACATTTCTCCAAAGAAGAAATAAAAATTGCCAACAGGCAGATGAAAATTAGTCAGTGTTATTAGCAATCAGGGAAATGCAAATCAAAACCACAATGACATAGCATCTTGCACCAGTAAGAATGACCCATATCCAAAGAATGGGCAACAACAAGTGTTGGTGAGGATATGGAAAGAAGGGAGCATTCTTACACTGCTGGTGGGAATGTAAACTAGTCCAACCACTATGGAAAGCTGTGTGGAGGACCCTCAAATTAGTGAAAATGGAACTACCACTTGACCCAGCAATTGCTGTCTTGGGAGTCTACCCAAAAGAGACCTCAATGTGGGTACAAAGGGACACCTTTGCTGGATGTTTACTGCAGCACTATTTATAATTACAAGGACTTGGAAGCAACCTAAATGCCCCAAAACAGATGAGTGGATGAAAAATATATTACTCATCAATTAAAAATGACAAATAAGATCAATTTATGATAAAATGGATTCACCTAGAAGAAACCGTATTAGCAGAAAACAGCCAAAAAGAAAAAGACAGAAAACAAATGGTTTCACTAATATATGGGATATAGGAAAAAAATAAACAGAAGCCATGAGGAAAAGTCAAAACAAGCTAACCACCAAACTGAAGCACACAACTTTGGGGAGGGGGAAAATGGGGAGGGGGGAGAGTGGGGGTGTGAATCCCTAGGATTACAAAGCTGTGACATTTATATATAAATATTTTTTTTTAAAAAAGGCTGAATCCCCTGCAGTGCTCCCTTCTGGAGTTCAGGGAGGACAAGGTAGGGGTCCTCCCTTCATGCCAGGGCAGCGGGGAGTGGCTGGGAGTGTACCTCAAGCCACCATACCACAAGATGGCCAGGGGAGGTGGGGGTAACCCTGCCCACATGCCCGGTTCAGCCATGCTGCCAGGCACTGATCCCTCCCCTGCCAGATGTGTGGGCTGACGGGGTTGGGGGGGGGATTGGTGGAGGGTAGTGGGAGGTAGCAATCATTCCCTCTGATCTTCTCCAAATCAACCCTCACCAGAAACAACAAAATCAGTGATTCAATAGCAGCTGCACATGAATACAGAGGTGAAAAACAAAGAAGTGTTTCAGAACAACAAACATGTCAAATCCATGGGACACAGGATTGTAAGACTCATTATAGAGACAAACTACCTCAGAAATACAACCACTGAGATCTACAAACATGGGAATGGAATTTCCCATTCAGAGATGCCTTCAGCATGATCAAAGGACTCTCCCACTTTAGGGGGTGGGGAAAGCCACAGAGATGAGCAGTGGCAGCACGACTAACCAGACCAGACCAACCATCTGCCAGGGCCTATCTCAATCAAAAAAATGGGAGCACAAACTTTGGCCAGGAAAAACACTCCCAACGCCAGCAACGAGAGCTACAAAACAAAGAAGGAGCAAAATATGTGAGAAGATGGGTCGGAGCAGTCAATCAGAAAGAGGAGGAAGCACTGAAAGAACAAAATCATGTGTGAACTGGTGGCCAGCAGCAAAAAGACACTTGGAAAACTAAGCACAGGCCACTGTGTCCCAGGAAACCACATCCACACCGGACAAAAGGACATTGCTACAGGAAAGAAAAGGAAGTACCAAGGGACCAAAAATTAAACAAAAAATGGCAGTGAAAGAAAAGATGGAGAGATGGGGGAATGGAGTGAGGGAGGGGGAAGGAACACCCAAATGACAAATGCAAACAAAATGCATTCAATGGAAATATATATTATTTTAAAAAGAAAGAGACACCAAATGGTTTCACTAAAACATGGGATATAGGAAAAAAATAAACAAAAACCATGAGGAAAAGTCAAAATAAGCTAACCACCAAACTGAAGCACACATTTGGGGCAAGGGGAGGACAGGGGAACAGTGGAGAGGGTGGGGGTGTGAGTCCCTGGGATTACAAAGATGTGAAATTTATATATAAATAAATTTAAAAAAGCAATGATCACCAACAAAAATGCAAAATGAAACTTTTCAATTGATTCTTACTAGGAGGTTGTCAAAGTTAAAGTCTTGATTGCATCATCTATGGAGATACGAAATTCTCGTTCATTATAATTTGGGAATATCTACCAAAACATGTTTGTGTATGTTGACCCAATAATCTCACTTGAAAATATGTATTTTGAAGGTATAATTCCAATGATATCTACTAATTAGTAAGTACATGTTATTCATTGGAGCATTGTTTATGATTGAAAAATATTGGAAATTGCCTTAATTCCCACCTACAGGAAATCGGTTGAAAAAATGTTATATTTATATGATAAAATGCTGTACTACTGCAAATAAAAAAAGAGGATGATCAGAAAAATGTCATCATTGGGTTATACATATTCCTAGTTTAGAATGTAAATTGCTTTAGAAGAAAATAGACTTCTAAAATATGAAGTAAAGAAAAAAAAGCTCATCATATTGTAGGATATGAAAAAATGAAAGTTAAAAAACTTTGAAGGATGCTCAAAGATGAGACTAAAGAGTTCACCACTGAGAAGTTATTATGGCCTCCGACTGACACAGTATCCATTTATTGACAAAACAAGTGAGAGATAAATGTAAGGCCATTTCTCCCTTTCTTATTTTACTGTGGTACATTACATATTTAAAACACTTCACCATCAAAAATATCCTAAGACATGTTATCTCAATTAATTACACAGTATTTTAAGCTACAGTACCTTCTGATTTTCTGTGTGAACTACCCTCCTTACACTTGATTATTTTTTTCTCTTCTACATTAATCACAGTTATTACACATCAGTTTCTTTCTCTTACTACTGATGAGAATAGGGTGAATATATGCAACAATCTATGAGTATTCATTTGATATCACACTTTTAAATTCAGTTGTATGTCTGGTATAGTAGTTGATTTTTTCCACCTCTGTATTTCAGTATGGTTGTTGAGTATTGCTCACTCATTCTTATATTCTTAATTCTTATATTCTACATTCTTAGCTCTCTGCTTGAACAGATGCTACATTCCACATTCTTTTTGATTTCCATATTCTGAATTTTTTTCTTGATAAAAATAAATAATCTCTTAAGCGTAACCTCTCCCCACATTCTGCCAAACCTATCAAGAGAAGTATTTTCTTGCATATGGGTATGGTGAATATTACACATTAAAATATCAACTAGAGAGCATATTTGGGCTTCAAAAGGGAACTATCTTGACTACAAATATTATGTTCAGAATAGCAATTAAAATTCAGAAATGAATTTAGTGAGAATTTATATATTACCCAAGCATTGAGTTATAAATTCTGATCATGAGGCATTAAATCTGCCTAAGCAGAGCTATATTTTGTTTCTAACTTTTCCTTTTTGTACAGTAATGTCACACTTAAAAGCTCTTTAGAAACTACATATCCAACTACATATCCATATTCTAAACACTTTAGAAACTACTTATCCAAAAATTTCTATGAAGTTAGTGGTTTATATTGTTTATTAGAAAATGATAGTATTGGACAAAGTTAAAATGAAAATAGAAATGGGCTTGCAGGATGTGTGTACCTACTTTAAAGTTGAGAGCAAATAATGTTTGGATATTTTAGAATGTTAACTTAAAATTTTGATTTTCTAAATCAAAGTAATAATGTTTCAATGTTTCAGGGAATCCACCTTTTATTTTTGTTACAGTCTTACTGGTCTGACAACTATTTTCTAGATACCAAAGGGAAAAATAAGTTTTATTGTGATTAATTATGGGAGATGTACTCTAAGAAGAGCACAAAAAAATTAGGACGAATATGGAATTGAAAGAAATGAGTAATGGAGAACTATTTAGAGCATGTTTGACCTACAGAGAGAAAGATTTAACACTTCAAAAGATACTTAAAGGACATAATGTATCACAAAGATTAGGGTTATTTGTC
The DNA here is from genome assembly GCA_004024945.1 of Uropsilus gracilis. NCBI lineage: Eukaryota > Metazoa > Chordata > Mammalia > Eulipotyphla > Talpidae > Uropsilus > Uropsilus gracilis. The sequence goes on from PVHY01006712.1 coordinate 22,366, forward strand.
AATTTGATAATTAGAAATAGGGTTGGAGCAAGTGTACATGTGATTTGGATTCATGTTATGATTATTTTATCATGTCCAGAGAAGCAAAGATGCTTCACATGGATCATCCTTTGGTCTGTGAACTCTAGTGTACTAGAGTAACACTATGTTTAAATCTGGGATAGGTTGGTATGGATTCAATTCTGGGATTAGAATGATGAGGTGTGAGCTAACCATAAATTGACATAACAAAATCTATTAATATGAAATAAGTATGAAAATTTATTGTTAAATGAATGATGATGCTTTGTAAGTATTTGGGCTGTCATTTCTGAAATTTTAGCAAAATAGGATTTAATTTGAATTTTCCTGTAGCTGTGGGGTCAATTGTTGAGAGGTGCTAACATGACTTAAATTCAGGAGAAGGCACTGCCTTAAGTGACTGCTGATACCATGAGGTCGTGACAGACCATCGAGTTGGGGAGAGTGCTGTAAGGTTGCCCAGGCTGGGCTTGTGTATAAAGATGTTAAGCACGTACACAGGATAAAGAACATATTTCACCTACTTTTTAAATATTTTTCACATGACAAAGTTTGTGTAGCTGAAGGTAAACCAGTGGTTTCATGTCTTCAAAATATCTTGAAATTAGTTTATAGGTATGCAATTGAAATTTTAAATGAAAAATCCTCAAACGAGAATTAAGTTCAGAAATGGCTGTTTGGGGGTGGTATCCATGATAATTCTGACATTCAATGGTAAAGAATATGGATTCATTCGTACTTGCTTTTGGCATCTTCTCTTTGTCTTGGATATTTATTCCTAACATCAGTCTTTTATTTACAGAAATACAAGGATGCTGTTACCTCTTTAATAACTATCTCCTTTTTCAATAGAATGAAGTGTTTAAGAAGCAGGTTGAGTTTAGGTTGCTGAAACTACTTCAGGGCAAGCATGTGGTTGAGGCAGTAATCTGACCTTGGCCCTGATTTCAGGGATGAATCTCTGAAGTCAGTGGGTGTTTAATGTATTATTCCTGGTAAAATAAATAGTGGGAGTAAGATTTGTCCTTTATAAATACAAGAGTAGGGACAGCTGTGTGTGGTAAGTTTGTGGAGATGGTGGCTAATGGAAATACCTCTGTACTCTAAGTGAAGTGCATTTTAAGGTTCAAGATGGTAGGAACTCTAAGATCTTTATCTGCTCTATCTATGGTGTTGGCTTATAGCCCTACCTTCCACATTTACAGTATGAAAATTGCTTCTGATTCTTGAAAATTAAAAATTAATCCAGGTTAGATGCTACTTAAGTAGGTAAAAGTATAGCTGATTATGAAGGTAATCGATGTGAAGTTAAAAAAAAAATAGATTTTCAAAATGGTTGCCATAAAAGCTCAACATAATGGGAAGTATAAAAATAGATTATGTTTTTCATAATTAGATAAAGATATTCACAAGATACACAATTGAGATATCATTTGAAAATGTTCAACATGTATTTGTGTGTGTGTGTGTGTGTGTGACATTTTCTCTGTCAGTGCAAGAAAACATAGCACTCCTCCTGCACCACCCCCCCAGGGAATCTGAATTGAGTTCAGAGACTGATTCTTACTGAAGACTGGAAGAGATACAAATTATATTTATATATATATATATATATATATATATATAATTGAAAACTCAGATTGCACTATAATACCAAACAAATATGGTTTCCATTATTAAATTATTTGAGGGTGATTTCCCAAGACATATGGGTGACAGGGAATTGAATGATATAAACTATAAGAAATGTTTATTTGGAATTAATTTGTACAGATTTGTTTTCATATTCTAAAAGTGTGTTCATATATATTATCCCTTTTAATCTATACCACAACTCTGTCAGGAAAGCTTTATATTATTATCCACAATTTATGAAAATAGATTTGATACTCAGGTGGATTAATTATCTTGCTGAATAGAATGAAATTAGGTTGTAATGAACAGTGACTTGAAATTATATCTCCTGACTCCAAACTGATAATCATTCCTCCATGCACAGATTTAGCAAAATTACATTAAATTCCATGTAGGTCTTGAAAGAAATAATAATGACTAGCTGGAAAATTTTCGTGCATTTTAAATAAGACTAACCTATCACAATTTTGCTGTACACACAAATTTGCATTTTAGAGAAGATTATTTTGTTTCCTATGAACTGATTGCCAACTGAACCATAAGTTCCAAAACAAAACATGAAATTAAAACTCTCAAAATGTCTGCCTGGAATTTACTTTATTTCCTTCATAGAATTGGAGTGAAAGTACTTGATAATTTTGCTTGGTCTAAAGGCTTTGGGAAAATTGACTTTCAGTGTTGATGAAATAATACTTAAATGACAAACATTGGCAGGAAGACAATCTACTCTGTTGATGATATTGAAGAAGGCATTTTCATCATAATACTTAGTCGGAAATCTCTGGAAGGATGAAATTTGCAAAATGATTGCTATGCGACTTTGCAAAATCACATTAACCTTTGATGACTCTGAATGCTAGCATCTTAGATGGTGATTCCTTCAGTCTAAAAAGTCACAGCAGGAAAGAATGTCAACTGTACAATGGATTAAATTAAGGAAAGCTCACATTAAAATTCTGATTTCTATTGAAAATAATCAAAATCCCAGAATAGTTCTAATCCCAGGGAAATGTACCATATGTCCTCTAAAACACAGGCTGAACCAAGTACATTAAAGAGCAATTAAAATGCTGCCCCGCAGTGCTGAAATATCACTTCACATATGGCATTCCTCACCTGTAACACTTTATTTATGCAGTTTTATTTATAAAACTGGTCATTTATTTGTTTTGATGATTTATAAAAGTGAAAAATAACATTCATTTATAATAATAAAATTTGAGTATCTTTACAAAAGGTTTGTTCGTGTATTGCTTTATTACATCAGTTTTATTAGTGTGTAAAATTATTTTTTGCCTATCTAGAAAATCTTTAACTGGTTGGCAAAGGAAATAGATTACAGAAGGGGGAATGAAAAGAATTAATAACTGGTGTCAAATCCCTGTAGCATATATGGTAAAACAAAAAAAACTATTTTGCAGATGATATCCACGGATGTACCATAAACCAACATTTTTCTTTAGATATTGAAGTGGTTGCAGAAAGAACATACAAACATCTATTATTTGTATTTTTTTATTTGCATGATACTGAATTGAATTTTTAAGGTCATCTTAAAATTAAGTAGGTACTATAGCTTGTTAATTGAAATTTTGCACTGTAAAATGTGGTTTCAAACATTGACTCCAACATACCATTAGTGTATTTATAATCTTTAATTTCTTTATATAACATAGAAATTGATAGAATATAATACATAAGATTTTGCTAACATTCTTGTGTTTGTGGCGAGAGTGGTGCGTGTGTGTGTGTATGTGCGTGTGCACACAGGTGAGTGCATATTAAGCACAGGGGCAAATAAGAGTCAATAAAATTATTTATCTTATCACCATTATCACCATCATTATCATCACCCTCATCATCATTGTCATTGCTTACTTATGGGTATTTTTCTAAGACACAAGTGTATTGATGAACTTTTATGTTTTTTAGAAACAACTATAAAAATATACTTCAACAAACTTATGAGGATATAAAATTTAAATTTTCACTTTTTCACTTCAAAACTTTTTAGTACTATGATTATATTGAACATTTCAAACTTTCTGCCTTTCAAAATGTAATGAATATTAATATCTGTTCTTTTGTGTTCACTAGTTTGAGTGAAATACCCTATGCCAAAGTTAAATGATTTCTTTATAATCACACTCCACTGTTAAATTGTGAAAAAAATTATATAGCATTCTAAGTGGTTTGTTATTACTGAAGGAAATATCTTTTTGCTAATATTCAGAAATGGCATAATTGAATAATACAGAATTTCTATTGTAATTTTTTGAGAAATTTCCATTCTGCGTTCCATAATGACTATAACAATTTACATTCATACCAATAGTGCATATGGGTTCCCTTCTTTCTGCATCCACTCCAACATTTGCTGTCTTGTCTTTTATATAATAGTTATTCTCATAGATGTGATTTGTTCCTTCATTCCTTTGATTTGCATTTTTTTATAATAAGAGATGATAAAACATTTTTTCATGTTTTGTTGGCCATTTTATATCATTTTTGGAAAATTGTATCAGATCTCTGAATGTTCTTTAATAATGCTGTTGGTCCTTTTATTGCTGAGTTTCCCTTGTTGGAGAAATGCTATTCAAATACCTTCTACTAATTAAGTTGCCTTTTTATCTTGATGCACCTTTATTTTGCTATGAGAAGATTCAGTTTGATATAGTCACTTTATTTATTTGTTTGTTTAATTTTGCTTTGGTTTTCCTTGCCTTGAAAGTTGAGTTCCCAACATATTTCTAAGACAGATGTGAAATATATCAGTTATGTTTCTATTTTATGTATTTAATGGATTTGGTCTTACATCCAATCTTTAGTCAGTTTTGTATTATTCTTTGTATTAGACAGTAATCTAATTTCGTTGCTTTGCATGTGGTTACCCTAGAGAAGCAAAGAATCAAAAATTATCTAAATAGATACTACCTATGAAGGATACCAGATATGATCGAGGGAAAATGCTAGATTCAGTAGTCAGCTGAGAAGCTAGCCACTGAAGAAACAATAAAAACAGGAAACTTCAGAATTAGGCTTTCAAAATGTTAAGGTGATTTTGTATTTTAAACGCAATTAAATATCAGCTTCAGAGTTAATTAATAATTCTAGCTCTATGGTAATTCATCATTTGGAAAAGCATTTTTGATAAAACACCTTAGTCATCTGAGATAGATTTTTTTCACACACCTGATTTTAAAAGAAATCAAGCAAAATTTCTAAAACCCTAAAATGAAAAGCGTATAAAAAAATGTTGACTTTCCTGAGGGAACTTTTGGTTTATATTATGTCAGAGGCTCAGGTTTTATTGTTTGCATGATAAGAAGTCAGGCTCTAGGCCCATCAATGAGACTCAAAGGAGACCCTCATTTAAAAGTCAGAACCTATTCCCTGAAATCATACACAGCTTTATAAGCCAATGTTACCTCAGTGAAAATAAGTACAATAAAAGTCAATATCCTTGTAAAACGAATGGCTGTATGGAAGTCAAAATGATTAAGCTGTTCTGATTCAACTGGAGGAGTTGTGGCTTGGAGCTAAGTTTTTAAATCTTTTTTTTTTTTTTTGTCTTTCTTTCTACCCTAATTGGTATTTTTGTTTTTGGGATTCTATCTGTTGTTGTTTCATTGTCTTTTAATATTCAGTGATTTTAGTAATGTACCTAAGTGTGACCTTTTTTATTATATGTATCATATTTGTGTTTTAAATCTTTTGCCTTTAAATATTGTTTATCTTTTAATTTTTGAAATATTGTTTTTGCAAGTATTGCCTCATCCAATCCATCAATCCTGTCATCCTGAGTTTCAACTGTTTTATGTTAGAATCAATTACTATAGCTCATGTAATGTCTACATTGTCTTCTGTTTGTATTTATCACTTTTTCTCATGGCTTTAGGCTGGATTTATTTATTCTGCCTAATTTCCTGTTTAGTGGTTGATTTGACATGTATTAAATCTACTTTTCCATCTAGCCATTGAGTTACTAATTTGTTATTTTATGGTTTGTTTCTATAATTTTTGTTCATGTTATAGTTTCCAAGCCTCATCAAATAATCAGCATTGTCTTTTTTAAAATGTCTTCCTTATTAATCAAGAAGTTTTAAATCCTCATCTGATAAAATATTTGTTTAAATTCCCTTTTAAGACTGTTTATGTCTCGTTTGTAAGAGTTTATCCAGTTTGACTTGCTTTTCACACAGCTGGTTATTTACCTGCTTTATGTAAAAATTTAGAGAGATTATTTGAAACACTGAAACATATATCTCATGTTTTGTTTCTGGCAGGCAGTTATCACAGATTTTGATAATTCAAAGCTAAATGATAACCATGATACAGTGTAATTTCAATGTATTTCCTCACCATGTTATGGTTCTTTCATGCTCCAGTGGAAAGCCAGAGCTCTTGGCAACTGGGGTGGTCTAAATTCATGAATGTCTACAAATCTTTGGTAACACTTGACCTTGACTAAGTTAGTTCAATTTTATGTGCTTCATACATAGAAAGAGAACAAATTGATTGCTGTGAAAATTGTATAAGATTATGACTTTGAAAGCTAGAATACTCTCCCAAAAGAAGATACTGACAGTAGGGGTTAAATATATGATCCCAAGACTGTCAGTCCAAGGTTAGACTGCCAATGCCATTATACTCAACAGACTTTCAAGCTCTTGGTGATGGGATATATATATAATATATATATATATATATATATATACATATATATACACATATATATGCCACCATATATTTTTGTATATTATTATTGAAATTATAGTCAAGAAGAATTATATCACAATATGACAAGAAAATAAAGTGAAAGATCCTAAATAGAGAATATGGGGCCATTCCACATTTATTCAGTAATTTACTCAATTCCCTCAAAAAATACTATGAGTCAAGAGTAACTCAGAATTACTTGTTCTTTTATTTATTCTTTTTAAAACCCTTTAGATCCTCATCTGATAAAATATTTCTTCTTAACAAAGCCATAACAATATTTTTGTGTGTTTTGACAAATTCTAAGTTGATGCCAATTTAACTTTCTTTCTGCCCTGAACCTTCCTCTAGCAGTAGGTGGCACCCTTGAGCTACACTTTCTATGATTCACATGTTTAACATGCTGGAGCTCTACTTGGTGAATGGCAGTCCCTTCTAGTACCGAACTACAGAAATGATCCCTAAAGTAAAGTTTTGGCAATCTCTTCTAAATACTATGGGGAATAAAGACAAAGTAGCTCCAGAATATCCAGATAACCATATTGTTGAAAAAAACAAAAAACAAAAAAAAAAAACCCTCTCAATGCGAATGCTGTTTTTCTTAAGAGAAACTGGAAATGTGACAATATACAGACTCGATCATCTTTTAAAGAGAACATCTTGCGGATGTTTCTCCTCCAGTTTCCCTGACTCAAGTTCTATGCATTATTTGGAGAAGTTATAATTCTCTTGAGGATAAGTAACTCAAAAAGATTAAGTGATTCATTGATATCCTCATTTGTTATACATATATCCTCATGCGCTTGGTGGTGATAAGAAGATAATAATTAAATTACACTTGACAATTTTAACATTTTAAATTTTGCCAAATCATGTGAATCTTTCCTCTTTATTAGATTAACACTTCTCTGGTGATTGCTGTGCATAGTTGGAAACGTCAGGCAAGTTATGTCAAGGTTACATGAGTTTAAGTTTTTTTAAAATATTTTTTAAAGTCTCTATTAGGAAGCAGAAAATGGTTTCATATTGTCTCTACTGTACGTTTTCAAAACATAAGAGCCTACATCTTTTTTTGCCATAATCTAATTCTCACTTTGGTATGACATTTTGAGCAGGGAGCACTGGATATCCCTACATTTAGTTGCTTGAGTTTCTGACTAGATATTTCATTACCCTTTAGGTGGTAGAAAGTTGTTGCTAAATGAAGCCAAAGCAAAACAGATGACATCTAATTCAGACTAGTAAACAAATGAACACTACCATTCACCAAGACAGTGTGCAAAATACATTCAAAACATAGATTATAAATATGAGTGAAGCACATCAGTGTAGTGAAGGGAAGATGAAGGAAAAGAACATATGGAGACTTCTAGTCTGCCGTAACTGTGTTCATAGTCAAATACTGTAAACCATCATGCTGAGTAATCAAAATCTAGCTACTGCACTGCACTCTGATGGAGAATGTGACTTAAAGTTCAAGCAGAGAGGTTAAATGAATCTGGACTCCAACTTTTCCTTTTTTGGTTTTGCTTGTTCCTGAAATACAGAGTGCTGATAAAAGGGCAAAGAGTCATAAATAGTTAGCTTATTACCAGCTAGAGATAAAACTGGATAAGATTCAGCTAAAGTTAATTAGAAAATAGTAGTTCAAAAAAGGGATAAATTTAGTTGTCATAATTTCCTAGTCAAGATAGTATTGTGCTTCCAGATTTCCCTCAAAAGAAACCAGTCTTCTGTTTTTCATAATAGAATAGATATCATCCACATGAATTGACTTTCAGCATTTATTCTTTCTTCTAAATAATAGAAATGTTGGTTATTAAAGTTCAGTGGAAATCTAGAAAATGTCTGCCATTATTATACATAAAAATAACATTTTAGCAATGAAAGGAAAACAGACTAAACCACTTCTACTTTAGTGATAAAAGTCTGAATTTCAGTTTGGATAACTAAACTAAAAAGGGAAAAGGACTGGAAGAGTTGCTTCTTAACTTTTTGTCCATATTATTACCAGTGTTGCAGCTGTGTGTAAAAATACAAAGCATTTGATGCACTTTCCCCTCCCCCTTAACTTTGCAAGTCACTAGCTCCAGGCTAGTGCTGCACAAACTTACCCAGCTGTAAAAACTACCAGATTCTGCAAATGGTATTAATATTGGCCACTTGTATACATCAAAAGCTGCTTTATATTTAGTAGCACAAAAACAATTTTACCACTGCACTTTGTCCTTTTAAATACAGACATCCTCTTAAAGTAATAGATGACATCTTCTAAAAACAAACAGGCTCAATAGAGTGCCTATAATCTTGAGATTCACATGTCAAACATAACTGTCAGCACACATTGGAAAATAGCATTTGATAACAAACGCAGACTCTCAGTAAGATAAACATGGTATTCAAATTCAAATTCAAATCCAAACAGGTGCTTGGAAATCTCCAAATTCATTGATCCATCCCAATTTCATTTACATTCATTCAGGCATACTCAATGGTAGTATTTGTAAAGCATACTAGGATTCCATGGCTATCTATGATGAAGACTATTTGTGATCCAGAAACCCTGGGAGCAGGGAGAGCTTTAATTCTGACCAGTTGAGGCACTGACTCCACCTTCTGTATCCCACAGCTTTCTTAACACTGCTCATGCACATCACATCGTATCATGCCATCATTGCATGTTTTTCTTACCTAGACATCCAAGGAATTCTAAAAATGTTTTGCACATGATTTGATCACTGATCAAGATGCTGAAATGACAACAAAACATTCATGTGTTAGAAGGATTGTCATCTCAGGACTGTGGGCGTATTTCAATAATTATTCATTATACATTAAAATAAACTCAGATAGGAACAATTCTAGAAAAATATAATACATGGTAAAAATACCAGTCATAGGATAAAATTCTTGCTCAAAGTGTACAGAGGAAGGATTCTTATACTAGAAAATAAATTTTCCCAAGGGAAATGTTACTTGAAATCCATAAACTCGACATATGAAAGCAAAGTAAGAAATTCCAACTTGTTTAGTATCAGAATCAGTGTGCAGGTAACTTTGTTGTATATTGTATGTGTTCTTTAGAGAAAGCTTGTGAAATTTATCAAAGAGATCATTGGTATCATCTACTAGACACCTTTTAATTACAAAATGCAGATAAGGAGAAGGATATAAATGTATGTACAGAATAAATAGAGGGAGATATTTTCAACAGACATCTAATTAACAAAATAAAAACCATTAAGTAAAGATGATTTAAGGTGACCTATTTTGTCATTCAGTTCTTGAACCAAATTGATCTAAGCAGATTGGAGGATTTCCTGAAGGGTTGCTCAGTCTCTTCTATGGCCCATTACATTTCAACCTATTCTTGAAAAATCTCCGTTCTCTTTTTTATTTTCCTGAGTAAATATTTTTCTCGAGCCTTTCTTTTTACAAGTATATATATTCATCTATTATTTCTAGTAATGTTTGATGGAGTTTCTAGGATTTTCTGGGTATATCATATCTTCTGTGACTAGTGATAATTTCACTACTTCCTTTCCAACTTATATTTCCTTTGTTTACTGTTTTTGTCTAGTAGGGTTAAAGATGAATGTTTGATGGTAATTTTTTAATACCAGCTGGCAGAAGAATTAGTAAGGAATGATGTTGGACTTCCTTATTTTTTCTTGAAAGAATGGATTTCAAGTGGCCTTGTCTGAAACTAAGATCTGATTTTGTTACTTCAACTGTTCCCTACACCAAGGGAAAACTAGCCCTAAAATACCGAACAGCAAGTGTATGCAGAAGATATTTCATATGTAAATTTGTTCAGTCCTTGCAACAATCTTATGGAGAAGGTATTAGTTTCTTTTGAAAAGATGATTATAGGATATTCAAGGAGGTAAAATAAAGGGGTTCTAAGATATTTAAGTGAAACCAGGATTTTAATGCAAATTAACCCAAACCTACACTATCTCCCCTGGCAAGCATTCACTCTACTTATAACTAGTGTTCTGGGAAAACACAGTTTTCTTTTAATTATAGTTTGAAGGCTTATAAGCACTAACCACTAAATAGTCCTTTCTTTTCTGGGAAAAAAAAAAAACAACCTTGTTTAACTTTCATAGTTAGGTCACTACCACAGAAAATTTCACATGCTGCAACATTGTATGTATTTTTTGTAAATTCTTATAAAAAATTCTGCATCAAAATAATATAGAAAAAAGATATAGTACATGATTCCACCTATATGTGAGATATAGGGAAAATAAACAAACAAAAGGATAAGTAAAACTTAAAACTAACAAACTATCAGCAGAACTGAAGCATAAACAAGGGGTAAAATTGAGGGAGGGATGGACACAAGAGATTTAAGATGATGGTTCATGGACAAGGTGTTGGGAAAGTCTCAGGGTAGACAATGATGTAAAAATAAAATATATGTTTCTTCAATGAAGTTAAAGAAACTTCCAATCCACTTTTAGAGTTCTTACTAGCTCTTATCAATTCTTCTCACCAAGAGTTCAAATTTTCATTCTGAAACAGTTTATTGTCATGGGTAAAAAATTCTGGACTAAGAAATTTTAAAATGTTTAAATCAAATTGAGTTTATATGAAGAACTGTAAACTGTTTTCCAAGTAGAGTAATGATTTTATTTTCATGTGTTTTAATAAACACACACACCAAATTAGTATAAACATTAGTAGAAGTGAATGAATGAATTAATTGAAATTCATTGAAGAATTTCTAGTTGCATTAAATATCTAGACACATTTGCAGACCATAATTCTTATAGAGACTTCACTTACTTGTAAGTTTTATTATTATTACTTCAAATAATTCTTCATAGTTCAGGCATAGGTGAAGATAAGGCTTATAATTATGCTATTCCACAGGTGAGTTTATTTTGTTTTGTTTTATATATTTTTCCTAGTGCAACAAATGACTCTGTTGTAAAGGGACTGTTCAAAGCTTTGACTCAATAAGATAAGTTACAAGTAGAGCTTATGTGTAAATGAAAATGTAACTGTGTGATATAGGAACTAGAAGCTCATAGATAGACCTTAGATCATTAATTGAATGAAACTGCTGTTTAAAATGTGACTTCCAAATTACAACAATTCAACACAGTCCTGAGTAGCCTGGAGTTAATCAATATGGCAAATGTTTTTATTTCTTGATACAGAGTTGAACTGCTTTCTAAACTCATGCTGATTTCCCCAATATCATTAAAAAATTACTTCTGGAGAAATTCATTTGATAGAAAAACAAGGAAAAATTATTTCATAATATTCACTAGTATAGCCATTTACATCATGATTCAAAAACTGACCAGTGATTACAAACAATATAGTTAACATTCAGTTGTGAAATGTTTCTAAAAAAAAAAAAATTGCAGTTTTGTTTTGAACCAGCAACTAATGTATATCATTTTTATAGTATAACACTAGTATAGTATTAAAAATTATATTTTAGTTACATAATGATACCTTGCATGAAAAAAAGTGACTTAACACGATATTCTTTCCTGCTCATATTATATACTGCTGTTATTGCTATTGTGTGTGAGAGCGAGAAAGATATTTTCTATTATATATTAACTTAGGCACCCAGTGATTCACCCTGGTGAAGATCCAAACATTTGGAATGCCAATAGGATTATTGCTATAGTAGGAGAAGGAACAAAGAGAAATTCTAGTTCATCTATCCTCTGAAAAGGAAATAACACAAGCACTTGCACCCATAACCCATTTTTCAGAACTAGTTTTGTTACCAATCTGACAACATCAAGTATCACTGAATGCATCTTGGAATGTGGGAAAACAGATGAAATGTTTGATAAGTGCTATAGTTTTTGTCCCTAGAGTTTTCTTTTTGATTAACCCAAGAAAATTTTACAGCCAAATGCAAGTAAGATACCATAAAACCTATTGTGGGTAAAATATTTGCTCTTCTGTGTTAAGTGGAAAATAAGTTTATTGACTGTAAGAATAATATTTGCAGTTCAAATTTTGGAAGTATTACCTGCATAATTTGGAGTCCTGGAAATGCACTTAATGTTTTCATGATTTATAATTTCTAAGTAGATTGTGGTTCTAAAAAAGCAAATGACAAAAAAAATCTAATTTTTTGATGATTATATGGAACTGTGTATTACCCTGATTCTTCAATTTATCTCTACAACTATTTTCTGACCTTCAGAAAGGTGTCTCTTCATTCGTCCCATACTTTCTTGTTTTGCTGTTTTCCACAACTCATTCATTTTACCTTCCTAAATTAATAATCATACTACTTAATACCTGTTTTTATTTTGCCCACATCCTCTCATTTGCTCAAATTTATGTCTACAGCAAGATTTTAGTGCTGAGTTTTAGTAAAATGTTGAAAAAAAATGCATCGTTTCCCTTGATTTTTTAAAAACATATTTCCCCCCAAAGAATATGAAGCGGATCCAAAATGGCAGTAAGGAACTCACTGGAACTGATTTTTCAAATTCCTAAGCTGCTACTGTTTAATAGAACCATGTTTTCCTATTATAGGAAGTTAGTTCCCAAGGAACAGAGACAATATGTTATTTCTGTCTCAGGGTGTAGAAGGGCATGCAACAAGTTTGGATGAGTTATTTTAGGAGGGATGTGTTTTTTTAATGAGATTTTTCTAATGGCCTATGTCTAATCCTCTTGTGACGACAAAGGGTTGTCAGAACAGCTTGGTCATCAAACTATAAATTGCAAATTTATTATGACACTCTTTAAGCATATGTGAAACTAGCAGAATTAAACCATGACTCCTTAAGAGTTCTTCAAAGAAGATGTTTCTAAGAGACAAGGTGCAATTTACTGTCTAGATTACATGCCATATTATTAGGGTAAGTTAAAGTAAAATTATTTGAAGACTGATACCAGCAACTCATTTTGTTTTTAATAATTTTATATGGCTTGAGTATTACTTTCCAGTGTCATTTTTCTGAGATTAAACATTGATGCTTACTTAGTGACTACTAATAACTGTTAGGCCTCATTATATCTTAATTTTTATATATATTATGAATTATAAACTTATAATAAAAATTGGAATTAGTTTACTCACACTATTCATAGTTAAAGAAAATATGAGGTATTTAACCTCAACATTCAACAATTTTTTTATATATGATAAGTCATAAAATGTCAAGTTTCACTTCTTTTATATAATCTTAATGTTGATGTTCTTTAAAAAAAAAAAAAAAGAGTAGGTTAGCCATAATAAACACTCCTTCACCACTCCTTCATTTTTGTCTGTCAAAACTAATTGATAACTGAAAAAGATGGAAACAATAAATGAATAAAACAGATCATATTTCATCTTTAGAGAAAATGTTATAAAAACAAAATAAAGTCAAGGATAATTTTCCTCTTTTTAATTGTTTTAAACAGGTTTTCTTACAAGAACAGGTATTCTTAGTCTTTAATTTGTTTAATGACACTGAAGATTTAACCATGTCTTACTAAATTTGTTTAGATTCAAAGTGAAAGTGTAAAATTTCTTTATTTTTGAATTCTTCACATTTTTTGTAAAAAGTAAATTTTTCTATTCTACATTAACCATGTTCATGCATAAAATGTGTTCTTATGAACAGTTGAATAAATTTTTATGCAGTTTTTATATTAATTTTATTCAGAAGATGATCCAACTCTATTTTGTAAGCTGATTGCCTCTTTCAAGTAGTGGTATAGATCTTGGAGTTACAAAAACATGGAATTGAAGTGTTTTTGCCTTAAATTATTTAATATCACTATAATTATTCAGGCAAAGACAAAGCCATTTAACTGATTTACTAAATTGTCTAGCCAATATTTTCTCTGCACACTATTGCTGTTGTTCCCATAATACCTCATTTCCTTCATGAAGCATTTAAGGAAAAAATATAACTCCTTAACAATGTTATTAGCAATTAGTGGAAGTTACAAGTAAAAAACAATATCTCCTGTTTGCAGAAATTGTTTTAAATGTTTGCAATATAAACCAAAAGATCCTTGTCCCCCAACAGAGTATAGTATAGACATATGCAGAGATAATAAGCAATAAAATACAGTAATAGTAAATTAGAAAGGATCCATAGCAAACTGTAAAAGGATAAGTTCTAAAGAATAGTGAAAACATATAAAAGAATAGTGTAAAGGTAATTTAAAATCTATGGTGAGTATCCAGTGGTGTATGTTGCTGTTTTAAATAGGTTGTCAGGTTAGTTGAACACCAATGTGACATTAAAGCAAAGACTCAGTGGAAGAGAAGGAGTTAGAAATGTGAATATTTGGGAAAGACTTTTCCAAACAGTGAAATATAGGACAAGATGGTTTAGAGGAAAGGTGCCTGCCAGGTGGGGGAATGACCTACAGGCCAGTGTAGCTGAATGGATTGGCTGGTGAGAGAGTAGTAATAGAAAATATGGTCATAAAATATGAAGATGATATGAACTGTAGTTACTCGACTATTTATAAAGATGTATATAATATAAACTTAGATAAGAGGGAATCGTTTAAGGAATTAAACTTTATTAGGACATTATTTAAAATTTGTTAGTTACTAACCATTGGATTTTGAAAATATTTTCTATGTTATCTGAATAGTCTATATTACCTGATTAAGAAATATTCTTTGCTATGGTTTTAGGTATAACAGTGAAGATTGTCTTTGAAATTCTACACAATTGACATTCAAGTAATTAAAGTTACATTTGTCAATTCTGAGTGATTTAGATCTTAACTTTTTTGTTGTTGAGTCTCCCTGTATAAAATAAAAATAACCATTCTCCACCTATTGCTCTGTGCCTTCTCAGGCACAAATTTTATAAAACTCTGTAAGAGATTTTGAAGCAAAATCTTGATTAAGAGTCAATAATAAAAGTTATGCACCTGCTTCCCAGAAAAAACTAAAAATTCATCTACTATGAGTCTTTTTTACTAAGTCAAAAGTATAACCAACATCAACTTTTATGCTTTATTTGTTATTAAACTTCTACATTTAGTTTTACATATTAATAAGTACTTCTAAATAATTGATCACCTCTAAAACATTAATAATTACACATATATTAATTAAGCCTCTTTTTTCTCCCAATACCATAACTTGTAACCTTAGCTCTTTTTCCTCATCCCTCCCCTGTAGCTTCTGAAACATTACTTTATTAGTGTCTGCTAGTTGTTAAAAGAATTTTACTTTGTTCAGTCATATCCTTTGCAAACATCCAGTATTTTTCTTTCTCTTGCTGACTTGCTTTACTACACTTAAATCCCTTGAGTGCTTCCATTTTACTGTTAATGGACATTTGGAGTTTCCTTTTGATCGAATTCTATTCCATTCTTTTGAGAAACCACATATTCTTGACCCAGTCCTCTAATACTGGGCACTTTATATTGTATTCATGTCCTTGTTACTGTAAATAGTGCTGCAGTAAACATCGTAGAGCATATACTTTTTTGAGTTAATGTTTTCAGGGTAAATCCAGATCAATTTCTACGATGACTGTCCATTTGACATTCTCACCAATAGTGTAATAAGATTGTACTCTGTGTTCTGTCCAGCACTTGTTGGTGGTCTTTATACATGTGCAATTCTTCAGAAAGCTCATTATAGTTTTGTCCGGAATCACCTTACTAAAAGCTATGATAAACATTTTTCTATGTATCTCTTGGCCTTTGTACATCTTCTTTGTTGGGCTGTTTGTTAAGTTGAATATATTTTTTAATTCCTTGGAAATTAACCCCTTGCTAGTGTGCTATGTGTAAATATTTTCTCCAGTGCAGTTGGATGTCTTTTTTAATCTACTTATATTTTATTTTGGCTTTGTAAAAGTGTTTTAATTTGATGCAGTCACAATTATTTTTAGTTTTATTTCCCTTGCCTTGATATTGTATTACCAGTATTTTCTATTATATATTTAATTGCTCTAAGATTTTGTGTAAGCCTTTAATCCATTTTGAATTTATTTTTGTGTACAGAGCTAGTCTTGATGAAGTAACAGAAATTAAGTTGATGTATACAGAAAATAACACATTAGCATTTCCTGTGGAAATGAGTATAAAGAGGAAATATGTGATATGATTATTTGTCTATTTGAATTTTGCTTCAATACATTTCCTTCACTTTAGGAGTCATTTTTGGCAGACTAAAAAGCCATTAGAGGTTGATCTCTAATATCTATTGTTAAACACATACATACTTATACATGTGACAATCAGCACTAGATTTTTTAAATTCATTTTTGAAATACTAACTACACAGAGTAACTGTTTAGTGGGACATCATGTTTAGCCAGATGTTTGCAATTTTTTCAGCATAAGACTCCCAGTACTATGGAATTATAGGTGATTTAATTATGTTATTTACTGAATCTTGCAGAAATACTATATATGGAAGCGTTCTGTAAAATTTGAATGAAGCACAGTAGCCTTACTGAACTCACAAGACTCATAGAAAGTGGAATTTTAAAAAGAGAAATGAAGCAAGAATGTGAAGATTCCATGTTATACTATCTTTGTTTCTTTTCAGTATCTTGCTTTCAAGAGCCATCTTGTCATTTTTCTCAGAGTTCTCTTTCACTCTCAATGAAACTTAAGCAGAATGCCTAATCCAGGCTCATTGATATACTAACTGACACATAGGTATTTCTTCAGTTTTCTATACTTTATCAAAAGTAAATTAAAACATAAAGCATAAAATTTATGCCCCTAAATCACATTTCTTGTAAGTGGCATTTATCTATTTTGAGCTTATGATCACTACTAATGAATGGTGCCAATTTATAAAATCATTTTTCTCTTACATTTCTTCAACAACAGAACTCTGTGGATTTTCTATATGTTCTTAACTATACTGTGTCCACATTTTATGTGGCACTTCTGATAATTAATATATTCTAGATAGACTATTCCTTTTCTATCAGATTCCTTCCTAAAGCCCATCATTTCTCCTGCTCTAGTTGGGATGAAAAAGGGATTCTTAGTCTGGATTTAATGAATTAATACGTGAGACTCAAAGATCCAAAAATCCCCTAAAACAGTGGAAATAAGGAGTTGGCATTTGTTTCCTTGTTTTCTTTAATTTCTCTCACAACCTCCTCAATGAATCCTTAAGCTCTAAAACATTACTGGTTGCCCAGGAAAAATTTCAATATATTGTAGTAAATGATGGTATAGCCTACAAATAGCAATTCATTATTTAGCATCATCTTTTAATTTTCCTATTTTATATGCAATATCTTCCCTAACACCCTCATTCATATTTGAAAAGCAAATAAAAGCACTCCTTGCCACAAATCAGCTAATACACTTTGTGCTATGTTTTCTTGCAAAAGGAAAGCAGAATCTAATTTAGATTTAAGTATAGGGAAAGAGAATAAAGACCTATCTGGGAATTTTTATGGATGGTAATATTTAAGGGTGCTTTCATATTATTGGGTTCTGATAAACTTTTGTCCCCATCCCTCTCAATTTCACAAGTAAGCATTAAGTATTGTGGAATGTTAGGTTTCTCTTTTTAAATAGAAATATATTCATAGAAATAAATAAGAGCGATTCATTACTTATAACTATCTTTATTGATATCCTTTTTCATCTAATTGTTTATAAAAAGATGTAAGCCCTGATTTTATATTACCAATTAAACAGAATGAAAATTGAAGACTAATCATGGATTATGGTAACTTGTTAGAGAGCAAGGATCTGAGTAGGTGGTAAAGTTGGATGGGAGTGAGATGGTGCTAAACAAGAGGTAAAAATGAATTATCAACACTAGAGAAATATAAAAGAGCAGTGGACATCTATTGCCTCCATTTTTTTCTGATACTCAACTAGAATTGGACTCCATCTACAGAAATGTGTTGCATCTGTGCCCATTCCCTATAATCATACAGAGAATTTAAACTGTATTTTACTTCCTCTCTGGCAGTCTAAGGGTTCTTCCAGAAATACAGTTGCATGTATTCATAGAACAGTGCTTCTCAACCACCCAGGGTGAAGGATAAAATTTATATTTTTCTCAATCTTTCATGGACCAATAATTTTGTAAAATACAATAGAAATGAATAAGGAGAAAATATGAAATAAAAAGAACAAAATTCAATTCCCACATTATCAATAGATTCAGCAAGCATAAAATGACTGTTCAATTGCTATGCAGTTTCTCAATGATTACTCTCAAACTCTGTACATCATCTCAGACCGGTCACAGATATTTTGCAGATCATCACCACTTAGCATGTCACTGTTAAATGACATTGACTTAGAAAGTAGGGAAAATAGTGTACACAATGAAGGGTTTTTGATTGACTTCTGCAACTTTATTCACATTATAGCATGACTTTTCCTTTTAACTCTTTATCATGTAGGAATTTTGTTTAGGTACAACTTCGAAGTATGCTTCCCCTTATCACAAATATGTTCAAAATTCATTTGCATGCTAAATAGAGATTTCACATGATGATGTTTTAAGCCAGTGGTTCACAAATAATTCTCACATTGGAATACATTTTGTTAATTGCTAGGACTTTTTATTAGGTTGATATGGGAATAATACTATGCCATTGAGTTGTTAAATCCAGAGATTATAGATGGAAGGCAATCCTATACCACTGAGAAGTGTCCTACTTATTGCACAGTGTTTGAATAGCTTGCTATTTATGTAAAAATCAGATTATTTGGTAGTTTTTACTGTGTGAATTTATGAATGCACTAAGAATAATTATACTTTGCTTTGATTGAAAAATTTCCCCAAATTATTTAACATTTTTGGAGAGCTCATCAAAATGTAACTTGATTTGGCATTGGATTCCCACATATGATATACTTTAGTCAGGTTACAATTGTAGAAATCACCTTTGTCATTGTTCTTGTGTAGTTGAATCTCACTATTCCATTGTATACTAGACTGTCATTGTGTCCAAAAATTCACATATTGAAAATCATATCATATTAAGATACATATTTTATACAATAATTAGCTTTTCCTGATTTTAAATTAGTCTGTGCACATTTAGGTTATATATTCTATTAATTTTAAAACAATAAAAAGGATGGTGGAAATAACTGGCCTGGAAATTTTTAGAGTATAAATTTTTCATTGGCTAAATTACATTGAAAGTACCTATATCATTCTATCCTGTACACCATTCTTGTATTTTTTTTGCAAATGTCTTTAATGGAAAATATATATTTTTGTTATTAATTACTTAAGAAAAACTCATATATATCATATATAGATTTTTTTTAATAATTAATCTGCTTTTCTAAACTTTATAAACTAATGCATGGTACCAGACACAATGCATGATACTAGACTCTTTATCAGGATGATCCTATTAGAAAGTTTGCTTTTATCTCTCTAAAGTTAATAGTCTTATAAATAATAGCCTCAAAGGAAAAAGGAAATGTGTGTTGCAGTAAAAGTCATGGGTCTATAATTTCATCCATATGGTAGAAAATTCAATGTCATAAGAGTCCTAAATTACCAGCTTACTGAAACATTTTATTTCTCATCTCAAGTTTCTTTGTGTTCAAGGTTCATTGTATATTAGCTTATTGTTACTGGAAACACTTTTCCAAAATTCATGTTTTATTTTTCTTGAGAAAAGGATATATGCAGTACTCTGATAATGAGTTGATCTCAGTGTGTGTGTGTGTGTGTGTGTGTGTGTGTTTTAGATGAGTCCGGATAAAATCAACTGATTGATCATAGATTTGAGCCATACAACAGGGGAGGGAAGAGTGCAAGAGATTGGTGATGGATGCATGGCAGGTGCTATGATGGTGGGAGAACTACAGGGACTACACCTGAGGGAACAAATCAAATAACAGAATTACCAGTGATACAGGATCATAAATATAAAAATAAATACAATCAATTCTTGTCTTAACTGCTAGATAAGTTCTTGGAAGAAATGTATAAAAGCAAAAGTTACACTCCTAGCCCATCACTTGATCCACCCCCAGCCAGTGCAGGAAAATCTACCTTCTGTTTTAATCCCAGGTACCTTTATATCTTTTGAATATTTTCTCTGTTGAGGTTGATCTGTGAAGGTGCATAGTGACGAGAAAAGACAGTGTATGCAATGTATGCAGCACGCAAAAAAAAAAAAAAAACCCAAAAATATTTGTTCATACTAGAGAAGGCGTCAGAACAATGTTTAAAAAAATCTAAGACCAATTATGTAACAAACTGACTAGTAACAAATAAGAAAGTTTAAAACTAGAGAGGAAGGACAAGGTGATATTTAATGATGAACTAAAAGATTTTCTTTTCTTTATTCTCTTAATTCAAAGCAATATGATGTAATCTTTATTTTTTAAAAAAATGATCTTATGCAATTGTAAGAAAATGTCCTAAATCAAGTAGCTTCTTTAGTGAAATATTTTCATTTTCACTTGTGAATTGAAGAACAATTATAAAACAAATATATTCAAAACAAATATATTCAAAGTTTCTAGATAATAACATGAATTAATATGTTTTAAAACTCCATAAAATTTCCACAAAAGATAGATTTTTAGTAGCCTATTCATATGATTACTTTATAATTTTAGATGTCTCAAAGAGATTTTTGCCTCCCTTACAAATTAGAAAAAAGAGACTTAAAATTTGAAGTCAAAGAATTACTTAGTCATCAAATTTGATATTAAAATTATGTTTGTGTGAAATTGTAGAATTCTCATATTTAAATGCACTACCAGGAAAAGATTGGGAGAAAATTGTGATGTTGCATGGGTCTAATAGGCTCCCGTT
The DNA here is from genome assembly GCA_004024945.1 of Uropsilus gracilis. NCBI lineage: Eukaryota > Metazoa > Chordata > Mammalia > Eulipotyphla > Talpidae > Uropsilus > Uropsilus gracilis. Next base: position 43,484 of record PVHY01006712.1, read on the forward strand.
TGTTTAGCTCAACTTATCTTCTCAAATAATGAATCTAGTTATATTAATGAAGATGTAGAAAAAAGTATTCAAATATATCATTGATATAAACTGGACAGCACAATGACTATGTGTTTTAAAATCGTATTTCTATACTGGATAAATGTTAATATAATAAAATTTAGCATATGTAGAAAGTAAACTTGCATTTAGATTAAACTAAAAGCAACTGCCTACATTTCAAAGTCCTCTGCATTTAGCATTCAGATAAATGTTAGCCATTAGGTATCAGTGACTGTGAATTCTGAGTTTAGGCATTGAAACAGAATTTTCCCCCAAAGTGTGGATTTCTAGATTTTTTTTAATGAAAATACAACCACTTTATCAACAAAATACATTGCTTTTTAGCTATTTTTTAGAGGAAAGCCAAATTTGGGGCATTGACAGAGTCATGATACTTTTTAATTCAAAAATTAAAACTCCCAAAATAACAGAATTGAGGATATATGAGTAAGTTGAAGAACTGTTTCAAATCTTGACCAAAACAAACAAACAAAAACCACAAAATACACATCAAGAGAATAGGAGAGTCAGATTTAGATATCTGAAGTGCCCTAGTGATAACACAATTCCATTTTCTGTTCCAGGAGAAAGAGCTGTGACCTATGACTCGGAGGAAGTTAGAAGGTTTTGTGTAGACTTAAATCCAACTTCCTTTACTTCCTGAACTTCCTGTTGTTTTTTTTTTTTTTCTTTCTGTCTTCTTTACCTAACCCACCCCCCCAAAAGTAAGTAAGGTATTATTAATACCAAATGAATACAAGTAAATCACTTGGAACACTGTCTGAATATGAGAAATATTATTGAAGCTTCAATAAATATTAGCCAGTATCATGGATTTTCATACATCCTAACAATAAAAGTGATTCTGAGAAATGGCTTACTCTGATAATGCATGTATGTGAGCTTGTGCTTCCTATAAATAGTAGGCTCCTTGACCAGGTTCCCTGCTGGTATGGATGACATTTAGATTCCTGTTAATTGTCATTTTTATTATTTGTTTGTTTGTTTATTTATTTATTTGCCTCCCCCCAAGTGTCATTCATTATTAGATATTTATATCTATGTGACACTTTCCATGGTATCCTTGAAAAGAGACACTACTAGCTACACATTTAAATAATAGGCAATGTAAATCATTGTGCTTTGCTCTTCATTTTACATCTTGTGCTTTCTTTTCTTTCCTCCTCAAAAATATTTCTTTGAAATAATACCATTTTTAATTCATGTAAATAAGTTGAATGACATAAGTTACTTTGAAATAGAAGTTTTCCCAGATGTTTTATGTATCTTTTTAATATAACAGAAAAGCCAAAAGTATTTTTTTATCTGTAAGACTGAATAGTTAATTTGAAATTTTAGTTTATTAATAAAACTCTGGGTGAAAGTAAGTATTCAGCAAAAGTCGTAATGTTTTTGAGGAAACTGAGGAAATGCCATTGGGCGTCTAACCTTTTTAGCCAAGTGTGATAGACTACAATGAAGGGATCTGGGGAGAATCAGTATCATTATATCCCTCAACAGAAATGCCAAAAATTGTCACTATGCTTTAGAGACTCCTTCTTAATCTTTTTGTCAATTTATCTTCTTGGATAAGAAATTATGTCTTTTTTTTTCAATCTCATCTCTTTCCAGGTATTTTTAAAACTTTATTTACTATTACATTTCTGATGATTCCCAAATTTTCATCCCAAACCACACCCATATAACCAAACTCTTACCCAACAAGTCTAACAGCAAAGCTTTAAGAGAAACTTAAGCTCAATATCTCTAAAATGGAATGAAAGAATTTCTTCCTACAAGCCTCAGCTTGCTCCTAGTTTCCTTATTGCAAAGAAAACAGCCTTCACTCATTCAGTTGAATAAGGGAAACAAAGTCGTGTTTCTAACATCTCTTACTGACCTTCATCTCCCATGTCCAGTTTAGCTTTGAGGGCTACATATTTTATTTCTGAAGAACTCTCTTTGTATATGCCTCTGCAATCAATAGCCTGTGCTATATTCCATAGAAAATATTTGGAGGCTTGCTGACTTCCCTTTCTCCCATTCTTTTCTTCTCCATCCCATTCTCCACATTGTATTAAAAATTGCAAGGAGAACATATTTCCCTTATTTTTACAGTCTTAATATAATTTAATTGATATATAATAATCTATATATATTTAAATTGTATTTGACATGTGTGTATATGTGTGTGTATGTGTATTCTCTGCAAGTATCGAAAAAACATGATATTGGATACACTGTACAAAACTGCATTCTGTCTGCTACCTTATCTTCACTGCCATATTGCCAACCATATCTATTCTTGCACCAAACACTGACCTGCTTTCAGACAACACTGACCTGCTTTTCATTACTATATATTTGTTTGAAATGTCTGTAAATGAAATCATGTAGTATATACTCTTCAGTCTTTGCCTTTTTAGTTTTATTTTGAGATTTTTCCTGTGTTTTGTGTAGCAATACCTTATATATTTTATATTTTCATATTGCTGAGTAATATTCCATTGTAGGATACTTCACCGACTGTTAATCCATTTAGCTGTTGATGGACATTTAAGTTGTTTCAGACTAGGGTTTATAAGATTAGCGTCAAAGAACACTGTGTATAATTTTATATATAATATAAATTTTGTGTGTGTTAAGATTAGTTTACAACTTTGTATGTGATTCAGAAGCATGTCATAATACCACACCCATTATTGAGACACCAATAGTCCTCCACCATTGGCCATGGAGTCTCTGCCCCACTGTGTTATCCTCCCCTTTCCCTCTTTTGTAACCTTACTTCTAATGTAAGATTTGTAGGATTTCTTATTGGTTTGTTTCTGGTTGACCCATTGTTTTCTGCTTTTTATCCCCTATATGCATATAAAAGTGACCCTGTCTGATATTTGTCTTTCTCCTTTCGCCTTTTTTTGTTTAATGTTATTTCCTCCAGTTCCATCCATGTTGTGGCAAATGCAAAAATTCATCTTTAGTTCTTATAGCTGAGTATTATCTCATTGTATATGTATGCCAAATTTTTCTAATCCACTCTTCTGTCTTGGGTGTTTAGGCTGTTTCCATAACCTGCAGATTGTCAGTAATGCTGCAGTGAACATGAAGTGAAAATATTCCTTAGAATTAGTGTTTCTGTATCCTTTAGGTAGATACCTTGAAGCTGAATTGCTAGCTAAGATAGTGGCAGTAGATCTTTTTTTTTTTTAATATTTTGAGAATTCAAAATTCTTTTTTATAGGGGTTTCACCAATCTACATTCCCACCAACTCTGTAAAAGTGTTCCTTTTCCTCCACATTCTTGCTAGCATTTGTTTGTTCTGGTCTTTTTGGTATGGTCAGTCTCACAGAGGTGAGATGGTATATAATTGTGGTTTTTATTTGTATGTGATACTTGAGTATTGGTTGCTTTTACACTTTGTCAAAATTTTTGCAAGATAAGATGAAGTATCAGAACTATGTTATTTTCTTCTAAAACATATTATGACCCAGTGGATAGATAAGTTCCTGACAAGTCATTTTCATCTTGTCAAAATTTCCTTTTTAATAAAGCAAAGTTTATTTCAGTTTTATGTAGTTCTTCCTCCTATGATATGGTCTTTTGTGTCTTTACTAAATGACAGTATTTCTCCAGTTCTTTTACTCCTAAATCCTAGCATCTCTTCATTTCTTAATCACTTCTGAAATTGCTTCCCCTTTCTCAGAGAAACTACTTGTACAAGGACAGTTTAGGAATAAGTACATTAAATCTACATTTACTTCACCTCACTGCCCTGTGCCCACCCCAAAAATCAAGCTGTCTATACAGTCCTAGATGATGAGTGCTTGACATTTTTATCCAGCAAGAGTGAAATTGTCTGGATCTTATTTCCCTGAATTGAGCCTTTAAAACACCCTGATTGAAAGCAGGACTCATTTTCTAAGTTTTCCTTCCATTGCAAATCACAGCCTGGAGTGGTTGCTATCTGAAACCTGCAAAAGATATCGATCTGATTATTTTGTCTGACTTTTATGGGTAATTATGATCCGAAGAGAAGTTAGTCTATCAAGTGCTGAACAGAAATGCACTTTTTCTTTTAAGAGGCAAATTTATCAATTATTAGACTGAAAGTCTTACGTTGTCTTTCATTTTACTTAATAGTATACCTGAAATATCCAGTATTGTGTAACTCCTCTTGCTCCCTCAACCTCCTATAGCTTGCATTTTGCTTCTTACTTCTGAACACTCATTTGAATACACTGTGATCAGTTGCTTACTGGAATCAGTTGCTTCAGTACCCATGACAAATTCTCTGATGGTTTTGTATTTTATTTGCTTGCAATACTTTCCCCACATCATATTTGACATATAAATTGAAATTTATCTTTCAGATAACTCAAATAATCCTTTATCAGGGACCTGTTTCCTGATCTCTTCTTTGAATATTTCCCACCGTTAATGATTTTCATACCTTAAGTTTTCCTTCAGAAAACTTATACATTGTAAGAAGTTGACTTTTATGTTTCATTTTTGTTTTGTTTCACTTATGTGTCTTCCTTTCTGAACTCAGGAACTATATCTGATTTGCAACAGAGATTAGTATGGGCAGTTTTCACTTCTCAAATTCCTGTTATACAAAAATGTTAGTTGTCCTTGAAATTATTTAGATAACAATAGTCTTGAAACATATTTTAAGTTTCAATTACTTCCATTTATTACTGCTAACTATCAATACACAAACCACTAAATGTGAACTCAGATACTCCTGTTTTCACCAAAATCTCTTACCCACTGGTCCTGACTATTTATGATTCAGTTCATATACAGATTGCAAAGCATGCCATTCAGTGATAAACCTACTTGATGTTTTACAAAAATGCATAATTGAGAAAGCAAATTGGTCAACAAAGTTTCTCAAAACAAAAAAACAAAATGACAACATCAGAGTGAAATTCAGGCTGTACGTAAATGGACTTGTAGAAGGAATGGTTGACTGTAGGAATGATACTATTTCTCATAAATAGACAGAGGGAATTACTAAACGTGAGTTGATAAATGAGAAAAGTAAATATGTATGAAAACTAAAGATTTCCTGGAGGAGGCAAAGCTGGCAAAGATCTTCATAATTCTGGAAGCTTTGAGAAATATTTTATAGCATTGAGAGTGTGAAGGATAAAATAATGGAAGATGTTTTCAACTGTGTTAGTCAGTTCAGACTGTCTTAACAGAATACCAGGGACTGGGTGATTTATAAACAACAGGTTTAATTCTCACAGTTCTGGAGACTAGAAATCTGAACCAAGGGTGAAAACATGGTTAGACTGAGCTGAAGGAGTGGATCCTCACATGGCTGTATGTTTACCTAAGGAAACATTCCTTAATGAGATAGAAATCAATTTGTGAGTGACCACCCTGCCCCCAATTACCTCACAGAAACTGGTAAAGTTGACCTGTTAACCAGTTTTATTACACCTTCACCATTTTGACTTCCTTTAAAATTCATCATGAATTATGCTCTGTTCTCTATATATACCCCTTTCTTTGTTTAGTATCATCAAGTAGCTCATTACTTCCAGCCCACCCTTAGTTCATAGATAGATAATCTTTCTCATCCGTCCTTTCTTTGTATTCTGTGTTCGGCTCTCAACAGTGTACTAAATATATAGTAGTTTCACTATTTTTCTATTTTCCTGGAAATGGTTAACAATTTAAATGGTTAACAATTTAAATGGACAACAATTTAAATGTGACGGAACAGTTGCTTTTTTTTCTATTAAATTTAAGATCTGTTTGCATAGTTTCAACTTGCAATTTCAGCATGTAGTCATTTTTAGAACATTACATTGCCATGAAAATACAACCTGTAGTTAGTTGGCAGTAGGCATTTTTCAAGTAAGCAAATAAAATTTAGAAAAAAATTAAAACACTAAAAAATGAAGATCTATAGTTCATAAATAAGTTACTTTCTGTTTTGATTTTGATTCACTTACTAGCTCACCTTATTTTAAATAAGTTTTCAAAAATATCATAGATCATTGGTAGTATTTTATCATAAATTTTGGACAGTAGTGATGGGATGTGAAAATTATGCAAAGAATAAAATATACTTAAATATAAAATATGAATAACAAATATACTTAAATATATTAAATATTATGAATAACTTAAAAATGAACTATAGGTACAAATTTGAAAATATGTTGTTATTTAAACAATAATGGATGAGTTTAAACTAATGTTAAAGGTTATTTGAACTAAGTAACTACACAATTAACATTTCTATTGATTTTTTGAATGATATTCTCTGTAATTTTGTCACTTACATAAAGTGTTTTCTTTTCATTATGTTGTACTCACTAAGTTTATGTAGTAGTTTTCTTCCATAAATTTAACTGAATCATTCACAAAATTTCAGAAATACATGTTCATCCTCAATTGTGTGTCAGCCTTACTTAGGAATTTCTTCCAAGTCATTGAATTTTCAAGTATCTTGCTATTTACTCTTAAAAAAAACTCATAAGCACAGGAAACAACCTAAGTAATAGGTATGGGTATAAATTCCAGTTTAATTTTTCCCAATTCTAGAGATCTGACTTCCAGCTTTTTTTTTCCACTTTGCTTTTGAAGTATTTTTAAAAACTCCCAGTAAACATTTATTAAAGCTACTATTATAATTAAACTCAGGTAGTAATCACAGGTTGGATTATTAAATAAAGTCAAATGTTAGACATACCATAATGCCATTTGTAATATCAAAGTCCACAGAGAATGAAAAAATACATGACACAAACAAAACATAAAGTAAAATGTTTACTTTTTAAAATAATTATTTTTTATTTATATGTAAATTTCACATTTTTGCAATCCCAGGGATTTGCCCCCCCTCCCCCCCTCCCCCTTTCCCTTCTGTCCATTGTTGTGTGCTAATGTTTACTTCTGACATGAGGCAGCACAATATCCTACAAGGGAGGAAATATTTAAAGCAAGCCTTGTAGGATCTTCCTCATTTGGTTTGTGTAGGCAGGGCCTGAGTATATGTGATGAACTCAAGGAGTAAGATGTCGGTGATTAGATTTAAGGATTCCAAAACTTGAATTTTCAAGGTAAAGTAAAGGAGTAGAAGGAACTATATGAGAGCTTACAAGCCTAATTGTGGGTACCCCATCATGTTTGTATAGGGAATTACCTGGGAAATACAGAACAAGACTGAAAATCCTGACAGAAAGCAGCTGCCACATGTCTGTGCTTAAGAAGTCATACAGTGCTAAGGAAATTGTAGGGTCAACCAGACTATGGTGAAGACACTGCCAAACTCTTAACATCTGCTGAAAGTGTCTGAAATTCAAAGTCTTAACAGTAATAATAGTAATAATAGTAATAATAGTAGTAATAATAGTAATAATAGTAATAGTAATAACAGTAATAAAAGTAAGGTATATGCCCTGATGAACAAAATAGATATACTATAACAAAGAATAAATCTGGGTTTAATAGTATTGAAAATATCTGTTGACAATTCAATGACAGTATAGAAAAAATATACACGTGTCCAAAGGGATATACATTATACAACGTGATAGTCAATGTTTCCAGCATACAATAACAATCATTGTACATGTGAAGAAAAACAAAACAATCTAAAATTGAGAACTCCAAAATTAAAAAAAAAATTGGTAAACTGAAACTGACCAATAAATGACAAAGATGTTGGAATTACCAAACACATACTATAAAATGTAAATTAATTTTCTTTTCTCCAAAGGAGATCCACAGGCCACAAGAAATGATGAGTCAATAATTCAACAATTTGCAACACAGATTTTGTAGGAAGAGAAATACCTTGACTGCTGTTCAAAAAGAGGCAAGTCTCAGCTCAACTCACCTTTCCCCCATGTGGTTGGGAGCAATAAGGATAATGGCAAGATATGGAATCTTGTTTTACAGTAGCAGGTGCTCTATATACCTCTTCACGGGTTACACCTCCATTTGTGTCTAGTATGTATTAGGGAGATTTGGAGGGCTCTACATCTCAGATTTATTCCTGCTAGCTTTTGCAGGCATGTATCATGGCATTTAAAAAATATTTGATGAATAGTCAAAGTAAATTGACCCAATGGGTTCTTACTGGAAAACAGGCAGGGATTATAAATTCTTTAGAGGGTGGGAAAGGCAAGAAAAGAACAATAGGAGCATACCTTAACATGCTAAAACTTATATATGACAAACCCATAGTCAGCATCCTACTGGTGCAAGATAGAATGTTTCACTGGCTTTTGTTTTAATCATTTCTCTAAGTTCTACATGCTGTAACTTACCTTTTATTTGTAATGAATGGTAATTCTTTGCATCAAGACTCCACACAAGTGATTGGTAATGTATTTGAGTTTAGTTTTCCACATCTCTATGTCTAATGGTTTCCTACTCCTCTAACTTATCTCTCATAAATGGCATGTTTCCCTTGCTAGGAATGGTGTGCTGAATGTTAGACTTTAATAGGAAGAAAAAGATATTAACTTAAAATACATTAGGCGGAAAGCCGTAGTTGAACAGTCAGGTTTACAGGAGTTTTAGTCATTTTAGTAATGTCTTCTATTACAAGATCTCCTGAACCAAATGCCCATTGGACCTCCACCTTCTCACAAAAAGTTTTTTTTTTTATCCTTATGAGAACAAACTTGTGCAAATTTTCACTTTCCTGAGAGAGTTTGAAGACTCCTCTGACACAAGCCTGAGAAGTAAAGATTCTGTGTATATTAAAAATGATTACCTCCTTATTACTAGTAAAATAATATACTCTCAAAGTGAAAGAGTCTTTTCCCCAAAATTAATTGAAAACCAAAACTAGCTGAAAGTGTTCTTTAATAGGGGAGGAGAAAATTACCCTCAGGGATCTTTTTGTCATTTTTTTTTATTCATCAGCTATGACAAGACTGTAAAATACATTGACTTGGTTTTGCATGCACCCATTATCTCTTACTATGAATAATAATGATAATATATGTTGTTATATATTTTATTTATTCTTTTACATTTCAGATATGTAGCATTATAATTCAACTGTTTTAAATTCACTTCACTCATCCATTTTTGTCATATAGTCTCTAGATTAACTCCCAATGTTTAGACATAGTTTATATTGAAGGTATGTTTTATTTCCACTATTTTAAAATTACCATTGTCCTCTCAGATGCTCAAATATTACTTGGACAGAACCAAAGTTACTCATGAGCGGATTAACTGTTTGTTAAGTCATTTCATTTTCAGTCAGCCATAGGTTGCAATTTACAGTTTGAAAAGTCACTGTATTTTGGATAAAGAATGGTAATTTCACAGTTGAGAGATTTCCATTTACATCCTTTACCAATTTTGCTTATTACTATCTTAGCACTTTTATCTAAAACATCACTTTTGTTAATTTTTTTAATTTTCACCCTTTCCTTCTGCAGTTGCCTGTGATTTTGTGCACTATTTTTTTTTTAATTTTAATTTGTTTATTTATTTTACACAATTGTTGATCCCCTTGGGTATGCCTTCACACACACCCCTCCCCGCGTGTCCCCCTCCCAACTTTGGTAACCCCAGCTTGTCTCTAGCTGTTGTTTATTCAATCTTGTTTTAGCCCAAAGATCTCTTCCTTTTCTGAAGCATTGTCTTTTTCCCAGGTAAGGATCAGGGTTCCTGGGTTTCAGTAGGTAATGTTGATTAGATTTCGATTCTTGACTTTGTGATATGTTTTCTCTCGAACTCCTTTGGAGTTTCATCCTTCTTGTTGGTTGTCTCCTCCATTCTGGCTTTAGTTCTAAATTGCTGTTTCTTTGTCGTTTTGCTGGACTCTGGCTTAGAGAGTCAGTCTTCCAGTCCTTGTTAGTAAACAAGTTCCTTGTAGAGCGAGATTTTAGTGCGTACTTAGTCCAGATTGTGTCCTCTCCATTTGCCATTTCCTGCCCCCCCCCCTTGGGGATCTGCCACGATTCTGTGACCTTTCTCCCACTGTGGTAAGGGAGGGTAGCATGTTCTCGTTGCAGGTTTCTCTGCTCCCTGATTTTGGCTTCCGAGCACTAGTGACCATATTAGTGTAGCTCTTTGATGAGTCCTTGGATGGCTAGATATTCAGTCCTTTATCTGCTGACTTCCTTCATGCTCCTCATGGGTCCTGCCCAGGAGATGGGTGTTCCAGGGATTTTTGTCATTTGATGTTTTACTCAGTATGATATTGTTTGATTTTAGAAGCTTCCATTGTTCATTAGATAGCCCCTACTTTAACTATTGTTCCAGTCTTAATCATCAGTGTTAATCAATCCTCATTGGTCTCCACTGCCTCCATGATTCCAGAACTTAGTAAATTTCTTATTACTGGGACCATTTTACCTGGAAGACCATAAGGATCTTGAGAGCATTTCCATGCACCATGAGCTTTGAAACAAAAGTTCAATAATGAGTATCCTTTCAGAAAGATTTATGTTGTCTTTGTTTCAAGAGATAAAGAATTCTCTATCATGTCAGAACCACTTGTAAAACATTTTTAAAACCACTTTCCTTGTTCATCTGTAGCTTCCCTATATTTCTTTTGTAATAAATTTCTTAAAATACTAGATGACTTATGTGAGTGAGGGCAGGAGAGAATGAATGGAGAGATATTTGGATATCATTAGAAAATGAGGGAGGTGATATCAATATTTGAACAAGATCAAATCATCTTTATCACCAAGCATTATGTGGTAGGACATGCATTTCATTCTTAAGTCCTGCTGTTGTCAGTTATTTAATTGAAACTGTAAAGGGAATCTATCATTTACTTACCATATTACAAACCTATTGATCCCTACTATTTGCCAGCATCAGTTCCCTGGTTCTATCTACAAATAGATTGTGTTAACTTAGCCATAGCTCTGGAAAGTGCATAAACAAGTTATCTATAGCTAGAAATGTGTCTATGGCTTGGTGTTTTAGCTTTAGCAATGTTAGGCAAGAGTTTAAGGTCAATTAGGGAACTAATTTCTCCTCACTAGCCCTCTGTGTGCTTGCTTTTTTAAAAAAATAAACTTTTGGGTGTTTTTTAAAATCCCACTCAAGATTCCATAAATCCATGACTCAATAACATATCTTTTGTAAATTCCTAAACAATTGATTCTGTAAAATAACTTATACTAGTTATACTAGTTTTAGAACTTTATTTAATGAAGTATTGCATACTAAATCTGCTTTTCCTTGATATAACTGAGGTCAATGACTTGGGGGACTATACTTGTGACCAGAATTGATCAGAGCAATGAAGAAGATAAGAAGAATGTCATAAGGAGAGAATTAGAATTTTCTCTTGTCATAAAGAGAGAATTAGAGCAGGTAGATAGTGCACTAATTCCTTATATGGAAAAACAGAAATTTCTAACACATACATGTAAGCACAAATGTTTCTATTTTCTTGGAATTTCAGTTTAAAAAATCTGTATTAAGGAAAAGCTCATGTGTTGTGGTATAAAAATCAGATTTTGTTGCCTCTGGGGATTTTAAGGCAAGAAGAGATACTCTGGGGATAATGATAATAAAATTGATTCTCTCTTTATAGGTTTTTGTTTGTTTGTTTTGTTTTATGATTTATAAAATTGTTTTGAGATTTGAAATTAAAATGTAATTATTTTACCCCCCAATATTCTCTAATTAAGAAAAATACAAATTAACAGGCTCTCTGCAAAATACAGCCTTGTAATATAAAATAATTTTTAAAAATCACTAGGTTTTGGAAGATATAGATTTAGGAATGTTTCCAGATTAAAGGGGATTAAAGACATTTGACAACCAAATATAACACCATTTTAAAATTAACCAATACTTACCACATTAAAATTAAACACAAAAGTGTGTCTTTTGATATTCAGGATAGGCCTAACAATTGAAAGGAGATACATTTTGAACTTCAGTCCCCCTCTCTACCAAGCCACTCCTTTCTCCAGATGTTGCTACAATGATATGTGTGGAATAAAATCAGTGAGTTGCTTAGTAGATCTAATACAGGTCTTACGTGGAAAAAACATGTGTTAAAATTAGTGTCCTAGTATTAAAAATATGCAATAGTACAAAAATTCTCTTTAATAATGTCATGCACATAAATGTTGCCGTAGTAATGCAACTTCCAGTAACTTAGGAGAAGGAATGCTTTATAGATATTAGTTACTTTGGTAAGATTAAAGTCATTCAGCATTTTACTGAGAATATAGAAAAAGTATGCTTTAATAAGATATAGATAAATCATATGTATGGAATGAAATATAAGATGTGAGCATTGTATAAGATGACATAAAAGAATATTTATTAGTATAAATATATATTTGGTACATAATTAAAAGTGAAAAACTATATCACAACTACTCTATACACAGAAAAATGCATTAGAGAATATATAAGGTGTTAAATGTTTCCTCTGACTGACTGGCTAATAATTCACATTTACTTTATTGCTTCTATTGACAGACTGTAGAGCCCAAAGGTTTAGCACTTAAAACTTGGCAGTCAGGAGGACACATTAACCAAAGCAGATCCCACTCGTTGATAGCAATAATATGATTAGTTTAATATTCCAAAGCCAGGAATTCCTTTGTGCTCTGATTTTCACAGGTATTAATTGAAAAATTTCTATGAATTGTCCATTTAAAACGTTTAACATATAAAGTATCAAGAAATAGTAATAATTATTTTTATAACAGTACTTGTATTCATTTTTTAAAGTTTTTAGCAAAAAAGAGGCATTAAATTTATAACTACAATAGAAAAAAATAATAGTTACAGATCAATTTGGAACTATTTACTTACTTTAAATTTATTTGTTCATTTTTGTTGTTTCCATCCTCATCCTTATATTCCCTGGGGTATTTCCACCACCAAATCACCCTTGACATTCCCTCCCCCATTTGGAGCTGTTTATATAAAGACAATTTAAAGGTATTGGTATAAAGTAGTGAATACAAATATAAATATATATTTGTTTTAACATAATATGAGAGGAACTAAATAAATATCTAGTAATATTAATATGCTTACTCTTGGAAGCAAGAATTGGTGTTGAAATTGGTGGGGCAAAACAACTGTTTTTCAATAAATACCTTATACATTTAGTTGATAATGATAGGCACTGAAAGAATAAAATTGATTTAGAAATGAAGAATATACATTTCTGAGACATTATTTTCCTATAAATTTAAGTAATTACAAAGTTGAAAATACTAAGTGATTATTAATTGGATTCTTTCTTTTGCATAAATATTGAGTGGCAAACATTTTGATGTAGTTTTAAGTTATTGGAATCTGACTGAACTTCATATTCTAAAAATGTAAAGTTCAGAGTTACCCTCTGATGCCTATTTTCCTCCAGTTTTCTTGACTTTAAGTAATTCCTAATTTATTGGTTCATAAACTGCACTTTGTCCTTCATTTTCTTTTTCAAGGGATTAGGTAGGATGGGAGGCAGAAATATATATAAAATCCCCAAATGACTATGCTTTAAGCAGACTATTTTTCTCTCTGTACCAGCCACCCACCTCTACCCCTCTAGCGGGAAATGTAGTAGCCTTTTTTACCTTCTCAGTTTCAAATGAGTTCTAGTTGAGAACCGTCATTTGTTGGGTAGGAAAGGAAACCCACCTAGGGAAAAAGACTTTGCACAATGGCTGGAAGACTCAGTGAAGGGAGCTGTGGGTGCTTTGACACTGACAGAAAGAGTTAGGAAATATAAACAAGCAGACAACAACAAAGAATGCTGGATCTGGAAGGGAGAGCAGGATTTTGAGCAGGGGTGGAAGCAGGAAGTCCTTTCTTCACTATTTGTTTCTTGGAGCATCTGCAGCCATCTTTGAAAAAATGAAATAAGTACAGAAAGTGTTTCTGGAAAGCAACTGGCAAAATGATTGATGGTTGTGAAGAGAAGGAAATCGGAGGTTTTAGTGTGGTTGCTGACGGCCATGGCGAAAGCAATAGAGTGGGCTTTCATGAGGATATATTACCTGTGAATAATGGAGAATGTCTGGTTGTGCACCTAGCACAGTGCAGACCTGATGGAAGATTCTGCAGGCAGGTGGCTCCCACAGGGCTCACAGACTGACCTGTCAAGAATTGAGTGCAAGTGAGCAGGTACCGGGTCTTCTTCCAGATGATCCTGACCATCACCTTTGAACTCAATGCTCTCCTTCGCTGGCAGTCACAGGCAACCTGAAGCATCTGGTGGCTCCCAGTCATGACCTGGTCAAGAAAGAGTGCATACCGTCCAGCAGCCTGCCCCCATTCCCAACTAGTACAAATGTCAGCTGTTTTTGGACTTGTACACCCCTGGGAGTTATGGCAGGGTGACCCTCCTTTCCCCACCCAGGAACAATATTCTGTCCCAGGTTAAAGGGATCCTGTCAACCGTGCTGAGCTTTGTTAGAAATGGTAAAAGTTACAGAGGTTTTAAGTAGACATCTTGAGAGAGATCAGCATGAGTGATATCATTTCATTGCACAAATGATATCATTTCATTGCTAAAGTTGCTCAGACAGGGTGCAAGCCTGTGTCTCAACAGTGAGTTAAAAGTATGCTCCTTCTGCATGCTTCCTCTAATAAAACAGGAAGCATGTATTTCTTCTCCTAAACAAGCACAGTAAATGTAGATATTGTAAGATTCAGAAAATAATCACTTCTTTCACTGGGGGAAAGTATGTGAAAGTGTGAGAAGAAAAAAAAAAAAGACTTCCAAGTTAAATAATATAAAAGTATATACTCATTAGTTTGGAAACAGATTAACCAAAGTTACCCCATTTTGTTTAAAACTCCTATTTTGAAGCCAGTGTCCTCTCCATGCTCTCCATGGAAAGTACCTAACATGGCTGACTGATCCCACCTCCTGTTTTTGCCTCCTCTTATTTCTGGTTGTTTCTGACAACCATCTTGTCCTCCTGATTATAGATGTCAGCATTATTGGAAAAATGTAGTTATGGGAACATGTCCTACATCTGCTTGTTTGTTTCACAATGGGTGGGGAGGTGGTAGTGGTTTTGCCCTATTAAAGGTTGTAACAGAGACTGCTCGGGGTCTCTCTTTCTGTCTTTGGCTTGGGGACCCGGATGCATCAGCTTCTTGCCATAAACTTGCTGCTCTGAACTTCAGTTGGAGTCCTTGGGTCTTGTTGAGCATCCCCTGTGTCATAAAAATTAGGGGTAAGCCTTCAACAATGTCAGTAAATTTATTAGCATTTCCAGGAGAAATTACCACATAACTTCTGAAAGCCTGGCTTGACTTTCATATTTGAGTATCTTTAACATTGTATGTCTGTGTCACTGTCAGTAACAACTTTTGTCTTTAAGTTGGGAATCCATGAATTTCTGTATAAATTCTATACAATAGTAGGGATTCCAACAATTAGCTGTATTTGTGTTTGCATGAAAAATTCTTAGAATTCTCTAAATCTAAATGAAAGTAATTATGCGACACTGAATGATGAACTGGAGCTGAGGCTGGCAGACATTTTCTGTAAATGATCAGAATGCAAATATTTTAGGTTTTAAAGGCCAAATATTTGTTATATGGTCATTTTTCCTTTTTTCATCTTTTTTTCTCTTTATTTTTCAATGATTCCTTAAAAATTAAAAAAAAAAGATTATGTATGTGCACAAAGGAGAAAAAGACTCTCAAGGATCAATTTTGGACCCACAATCATAGTTTGCTTTCTCTGATCTAGACTTGAGATTTTTTACTAGCAGGTGTGTGTCTTCCCTTTTTTCAGAATCTCAAACTGTATGCTCTATTACTTTCAAAAACCAAATATGCATGTATAGTTTGTAGTAAAGATGATAAGAACCAAATTTTACTGATAGATTGAACAGTGTATTCATACAGTCTTGTTTATTCTTGACCACTGGACTGTCAAAATTGGCTTGCTGAATATAAGAAATGTAGACTCCAAGTGACTGAAGTTTCAGGGACAAACATAACTTCCAAAAGAGTTACATGTGTGCTTAGTCTTGTGCATCTTTGGAAAATGCAGAGAAAGAAAAACCCAAATAGTATAGCAGATATATTTATAAAATACAGAAGATTATATTGCAAATGGTATATAAGTGTGTTTCCATTAATGAATATATTTGAAAAAAATGTCCTGAGGTAGTCTTGCTATCTATTCAGTTTAATACAGGAAGACAATGATACAATTTTAATTTTACTGGTTAATAGAGTGATTACAAGTGATTTAAAAGTAACTTTCCTAAGTACTTGAAAAAGAACAATTGGCCCCTGAACCCAGTTAATGAATATCAAATGCTCTTAGTTTGTTGGGGAGTTTGTAATTCCCCAGGAAAAGTACAACCCACTTGTTCTGATGATAAATTTTGAAAGATTATACTTTTCTTGATTTGCTATTGAATGAAACTAGAGGTATAGTTGTTAGTTTTAAATCTTGGTAAACATCTGCCCTCTTATTGAAGAGAAAATGTTACAGGAAAGGGGTAGATGTACTGTGAATTTTTTATGTCCTGAAAGGTAATAGTATAATGTCTTATTTGCAAAACAATTGGATGAGATTTACTGAAAGTCTACTTCTATTTTTTTTTTTTTTTTGGTTTTGCCCATTGAATTTTTGTTTTTGTTTTTGAGGCTAGGTCTCACTATGTTGCCCCAGAAACCATAGATTCCCATTGCCTGGGGTACCCCGTACTCAAATGATCCTCAGCCTCCCAGGTACCTGGGATTACAGGTGTACACCACCACACCCAGCTATTTTTTGAGACTAGGTATTGCTATGTTGTCCCGAAGTGCTCACTGATACTTAAAAAAAAAAAATCCTTTTGTTTTTAATTGAGGCAATGTGGTTTGTAGCACTACATTATATTTAGGGATATAAGTTCACTTCTCTTGAGATGTATATTATTATATCATACAATACCCATGTTGTAAATGATAAGAGTTTCATTTTCATGGATGAATAATATTCAATTTTATAAATTTACTACATCTTCTTTACCTACTTACCTACAGATGAGATTGTTGCCATATCTTGGCTGTTTTAAGTAGTTCTGCAGTGAACATAGGCATGCATATATCCCTCCTAGTAAATGCTTTTGTATTCTTTGGAAAGGTACCCAAGAGTGGAATTGCTGTTGCAAGATAATATATCATTTTGGATTTAATTTGTATTTCCTTGATGATAAGTTTTGATAACTATTTTTTCTTATTGTTGGTGGCCATCTGCATGTCTTCTTTGGAGAAATTTCTACTTATATCTTCCCATTTTTTGATTGGATTATTTGTCTTCACGTTACTGAGTTGTATAGCTCTTTCTAGAAGATGAACATTACACACAATAAGAAATCATAGTCCAATATCCCTGTGAATATATATGCAAAATCCTTAACAAAATCTTAGCAAATTGAATTTAGTAAAGCATCCAAAATGACCACACATTGTAACCACGCAGAATTTACTTTTGTAGCAGACTAATGGTTAAATATTCAAAAGTCAGTGTTTGGGATTCTCTGTATCAATAAAGACAAAGTTAAAATCGTGGTTATAAAAATAGCTGCAGATAAAGCATTTTATAAATTTCAGTATTTATTTATGAATAAAAACTGCATGAAAACTGGGGAATGGAACAAAATAAAGATGGAACAAAATAAAGGCTGTATATATCCAAACCCAATAGTCTATTTCATACATCATACTCAATGGTGAAATACTGAAAAGTTTTCATCTAGAATCTGTTGTAAGACTCAGATTAAAACCCTGAAACCATAAAATACATAAAAACCTGTCTGTGACAGGACCCAGTGATGTCTTTGTGAATTTGTCTCCAACAATAAAACAAAAGAGAATATAAACAATTGGGACTGTACCAAGCTAAAATACCTTTGCATAGCAAAGGAAACTATCACTAAAACAAAAACACTCATTATTGAATATAAGAAAATATTTTCATACCATATATCCAACAGGGAGTTGATACCAGTATCTACAAACAATTTATACAACTCAAAGAAAACAACCCAATCAAAAACTGGGCAGAATAGCTAAATAGGGAGTAATATCCAAGAAATTCTGTTTTTCTTAGATATTAATATGTTGTTCATATCTTCACAGTATGTCACTTCTGTCACTTCCTTTTGCAAAATAGCCTAAAAACATGGACTCTGTCTTTCAAAGTTCTATAAAAAATGCTGCGTACAGGATGCAATATATTACGTATATTTGGGGGACTTCTACAAGTCTAAAACCACTTAGTGACTCTAACTAGGAACCTGACAAAGAAAAATAAAACAATCTTTATATAGTAAAGAGAGTTTAGTTAGTTATTCTGTGACTTTAGTGTGAAATTGTTTTAAATTCATTTTCTAATCGCATTTGCTTTATTCTCCAAGACTGAACTTTCTAATACTTTACAATCGATTCACTGTGGTTCATATAGTGTTTTACATTACTGTGGCTGATTTTATCAGGGAATGAAAGATTGAAGTAGGTGAAAAAAAGAAATAGCAGTAGACATTGTGGTCAGAATAAGACAGTTTTTGTTATGGAAGAATTAACCCGTTTATATTAAGAGAGAATCTGAAGTTAAATTGTAATTCAGAGTTACAGGTAAGAAATTTTAAATAAATCAGAAGACATTTAACTATATGTAAGACATTAAGTAGACTCAAAACAGAATTCCTTAGAATCTTAGGTTCATTCTAGCATTTTGACAAGGTAGAAGCACAGATTTTAGCTTTGTTTGCACTATCAATTAGAGTGTGAAACTTCTGGAATAAAGCTGAATTAAAGAAAAATTAGTCTGCTAAGAATGGCACTGTAGGGAAAAATGAAGCATGGATATAATAAAAAACTGTTTAAGCATAGTGAAACGCTCAACAGAACTAATGAACAATTCTTTTTTTTTAAAACGTGCTTTAAAGTTATTTAAAGCTCTAGGATTACATTCCTCTTCTATGTATATATGCCACAAAGCAAAGGTGGATACATAATATGTATCAAATATTGCTTCTGTACCTGTTTAAAATATTACTTATTGTCCTCATATTTGTGTAAAATGATTACAGTCAATATTACTAGGATCTGGAGTTAAGATTTGTCCATTGAAGTAATCTGATGTTGGTAGATTGCATTTTTTAGGTGCTGTACATCATGCGGGAACTAATTTCTACTAACATAGGCTAAAATATTACTAGGAGAACTGGACGAACCGGGAGGCAGCCCAGAGATGGCAGTTGGACTGGTGCGCGGGGCAACCTGTGGTCCTGAACCCTGCCAGGATGTGAGCGGAGTGGGGTGGTGGAAGCTACTGACCCCCCTCTCTTATGCTTTTGCTCCAGTCAGTCCTTATAAGGAATAAAGAAAACACCGATGGTTCAACCCATCACAAATACAGAAGTGGTGATTAGTAAAAATTAAGACCCTGGACTCACACATCATCTGGGAAGAAACCAAAAACAAACAAACAAACAAACAAACAAACAAACAAACAAACAAACAAACAAACATGGAGAGAACCATTGCACACAGGTCTGTGAGATCAAGCACAGAGACTACCTGATAAAAAATTACACTTACAATGTCACTGGGGCCTGGGAGCCAAAATCCCAGCTCAGAGACACATTCAGTAGGGGATAGACACACACCTTTTCCACAGGAGGAAGGCCACCAAAATATGACAGTGGTTCCACAGCAGAGCTGCAGACCAAAACCAAAGATACTAATTGAACCAACCATCTGTTGATGGCTATCCCCGTGGAGGAACTTCTCTACCAAGAAAGGCTGGGTATCAGGCTCCCTAAGCCAAAGACCTGAACCATAAGGCAAAGAAGCAGAAAATGGGACAGAAAACAGAATGGAGGTGACAGCCAGCAAGAAGGAGGAGGCACTGATATATGCTAAATGAGTTTAGACTGGTTGCCGGACACAAAATTAGGACTACAAATCTAAGTAGCATGGTATATCATGTTGCAAGAAAGCAGACCCTCACCGAAGAAAAAGACATTACTCCAGAAAAGAAAGAGATCAAAGGACCAAACATGAACAAATAGAAAATAAAGGAGATGAAACCACCAGAAGGGGGGGTGGGGGGACATCAGGGGGCGTTTCCAAAGGAATCAGCAAACATACACTGTATGAAATCCAAAAATAATAAATAAAACAAATCAATTAAAAAATAGTAATTGGGAAAAAAATCTAAACAAAAATTATGCTTCTTTGAAATTCATATATCTAAAATAATTACAAGTAATATTTTGAGATAAAAAGAAAATAAGTTATCATAATATCTCATGCTTTTCCTCTCATGAGTATAAACAGATAACAATTTTATAGGTAATGGCATTCAAATAACTGATGAAATAATCTGTATTTGTACATTATTTGTACATTATAATAAATGGGAAAACCCATTAAAAAGGAGTCTTAATTTTTGAGAACCAAATGTCTTGGTAAGGAAGATAAGGTATTAATAAAATTTAGTTTCACCACTAAATTTTATTGAATTTAGGAATTTACTGAAATTAGGAATAAAGATCATTGTAATGCCTGATAATTCTTTCCTACTCAAAAGTTAAAGTTTTACATTTTTCACAATTAATCCACCTTGATTTCTCTTATTTCAGTTCTATTATATTTTCCTATTTAAAGGTTTTCCACCTTTCAAATAGGTAACTACCCTTAAATAGAGATAAATAGAAAAGATAATTTATCTTTTCATTTGTGTTTTTTTTTTCAATAATTGTTTCTACTTTAAATAAATGAGTTCTATTATATTGTTTTATTTTGAGAGAGATTGTTTCTATTTTTGGAGTACTTCACCAGTATCAGTAAGGGTATACCTTCCCATTTTATCATGCCAATGAAAATTATATATATATGTATATATTATATTAATTTTTGCTTTTATACCTTCAGCTATGCCAAGATTCCCTCATTTTTATAAAAACTATCATGTTTATTGACATACAGTTTTTCTTTGCTTAAGAACTCATGTAAATTATAGTTCCCCTCTTTCTTAATTTTAGACATTGCAGTGTGATTTGTTTTGCTCATGAAATGTGATTAAAAGAAACTTAGATTGTTTCTGAATGAATGAAAATCATAAAATTCTCAGTGTATAACTTGTTTCAAGTCAAATAGATTCCATCTGATAACTAATTGCTATCAATACTGGGTAAATTGCTGACACAGCAAATTGGTGACTACAGACACAGTTGTAGATACCTGCTAGTCATTACAGTGAACTCCCACACTGCAATCTGTCTAGTGACTCTTGTTAACCCATCATGAGCAGATATATGGCCTTTAGAACCAGCCAATCCAAATATTTCATAACAAATAACCTGAACTCTGTTTTCTTACATGATCCTCTAAACATTCCCTATACCTTGGTCCTGTCGATACCATTCTTGGGACAGTTCCCTTGTTATGGATTAAAATCATGGTTCCTTTTGTTGAATAATTACTTTCTCGATTATTTCTTGGACTGAGAGCAGATTTCACCTCCTCCCCTCCTCCCAGTTGTAACAATTATGTAAGCATCCTGTGATCTGCAGTGCCCCCCCCCCACCCATCCCATACAGGTCAGCTATCTCTCTAATTACCCTCAGTGGAACTTGTACTAACCGATGTTTTTTTAAAGTACCAACATTTGAGAGTTAACTAGATTTCTCTCAATTCTTCCACATTCTGTTAACCACCATAGTTTTCACCCAATATTTTATTTAGTCTAGGTTTTCCATAGAGATTTTCAACTCTGTCCTTACTGATTTTATATTCACAGACCATTAATAGGTAAAGTTCAAGTATTTCTAAGCAACAAAATAGGAAATTTAGGTAATAAACCTGTATCTACCAATCCTTGGTGATTAGGTATCCAAATCTCCTTTCAAAATAGTTCTGAGAACTATTTTTTTCTCTATAACTGTAATAATCCTATTTACCTCACTACAGTGTTAAAAAGAATGAATTATTTTGTGTGGGGGTTTTCTTTGAAAGTTAATTTTTTGTTGAAATATCATTAATATTGCTATTGATTTTTAATAGTAAACTGTTAAATGACTTATTTTTATTTTACTTTTTTAATATTTTACATGTTGATTTAATTTTATAAGCATTGGTTTTTAGTTAAACTAAAGTGAATTTTTATCAAGTATTTATGATTAAATATATTATCAGTTTCCCTTTTCTCTGTGCTCTGAATTTAGACACTATTCAGACATTTTGGTACAGTGAACACTTTATACAACCATCTGATCTTTATCTCAGATTTCATGCATGCTGTAGGATATGATGTAAGTAGCAACTTAAATAAACAATACTCTGTTTATGCCTATAATTTAAATATTTCCCCAAAAAGCATACTTTTTTCCAAAAATAAAAATTATCTTTTAAGATTTATATTTCCATGAAAAATACTTTAATTAATGTTAACATTAATGCTAAGAAAGATTAAGTAAACTTTCTGAATCCATCATCAAGCTATAAATGTAAGCACAATTGAAATCAATATGCAGTCTAATAGACACAAAAATCCTAAGTCATTTTATTCTTAAATAATGAATCTACTTAGAGTTTAAAGATTTATCTGTAACAGCTTTTTATGTCATATACAGGTAGTTTATAGTAACTTCCAAGTAAATATGATAAAAAAAAATCTCTTTACTGCTCTACTATGAATTCTTTAGACATCATTAAGATGTACTTTTCAGCAGGCTGTGCTATGCTATTGTCACTATCATATAATAAAATGAAACTCACTTTTTGAAAAAATAAAATGTAAAATTCCACTTTGCTTTTTCTTTTGTATTGTTGGTAGAACTAATCTTATTCGTAAGTTATTTGTTCTGATGTCTGCACAGCATTAGTATCAGGGGAACTGATCAACTTTACATAAGCCCCTAGCTGCTTCTTCAAATACCATTATTTTCAGAAATTGCATTTCTTGTTTTCATCTTTTCAATAGAATAAACCTTAGGATGGATGTGAAAATGTTGTTCATGTACCTTGAGCACTTGTTTTTCTAGCATATAATATTTATCGCTAGACCAAACAAAAACGCAGGCATAATTTTGAATATGGTCAATAAACTGCACACGAGTAGCATTTTCAACACAGGGCAAAAAGTAAATCACAGAATAAGCCAAAGACTTTTTAAGATTTTTTTTTTTAACTGAGTGAAGTCATTTGCCTTGCCAGCAAGAGTAAGTAATTAAATATGAGAGGGGTTAAATATGAGTTAAATGTTCCTAAAAATTAATGAGAGATCAAATAATGGATAAAGAATAGATACTAATACTTTATGTAAAAGATAAAAGTCGCAAAAAGTCATATGGAAATATTATTTTTAATATTCTTAAATGACAGACTCATTAGAGAAAGAAAGAAAAGGAGAAGTACCCTCATGGTTACGGGTGGGTAATAGAGCTCTTGGGATTGTGCTAAATGTCACTAATGATCAATAAATGCAATATGAAATAAGAAAATCCCATTATTACCATTCAAGTGTGCAAAATTTTATGAGTTAGACATTTTTTAACATTTGGATTAACAGCAAAAACTGAGAACCAGGGGAGATCTAAGCAAAATTAAATTTGTTTTCTTTTTATTGTCCTCCATAAATATCTGAGCTGTGCAGTCCAGACTATGGAGTAACTCTGCTCAGGGGAGGTATCTGAAACTTCCATCTCACTGTGCTCCCATTACCATGGAATATACCTCCTCAGAACCCAGGGGCACCTACTTTATAGACAATACAAAGGTAAAGGGTAAACAAATACATGTTCCCAGTTATTATTTTAAAATTACTTACAGAACTGCTAAATAAGCATCTCACTAACATCCCTTGGCCAGAACTTGGTCAACTGGCACCTCCCATCTCTGTAGCAAGTTAAGAAATGTGTTATTTAACTTGTATAGTCATTTGCTTAACAGAAAATCTGTTACAGTCAAGAAGTGGGAAAACAAAATAGAGAAATAGCCTCTGTTCGTGTCTGATAATTTTGTTTTTTATTCATGGTGATGCAAATGCTCATTTAATTTTTCGATGAATATTAAATTGGTGTAACTTTTATAAAGAATGCAAGCAATAGCCAGCAAAATTAGTTATAGCATGTACTTGACCAAACAATTCTAAATTCCAGATTCAATCTAAAACAAGAAATAGGTAGTCTGGGCAATGCCCCTGATAATATTGTTACCATATCTGAAAACTTAAGTGATTCAAATGCTTAACAATAAAAGATAAGCTTATGGCTCATTATATTTTCAAATATACTAATGAAAAATAAGCTAATACAATATGTGCAGAGTTGATATGTATAATGTGTTGCCAATTAAAAATAAATATTTGTAGAATATTTTATGAAACACTTGCTTTTAAAACTATACATAAGTGTATAATTTCCACTGTAAAAATATACTTCATAGAATATGTGGACTAACTTGGTTAACATATATATCACTTTCATAATGCTGCCTGGCACACAGTAAATGTACATAACTTAAGCTTATATTATAATTTTACCCTATATTTCCCATTCCCTGACATCTTTTTTTTTTCATTAGAATTTCTAAAGGCAAGTTGTTATTTTGGAATTATATTGTAAGATTATAATATTTCATGTTTCAATAGATGATACAGGTTTCTTATAGTTGTAAGTATTAGAAATCATGCAAAGAATCATTTATTTCATGCAGTATAAGGGGACAAAATTGACACAACTTTTGGTGTTTTTTTTTATGTAAACATGACTGTAATCTTCCCCTATGGATATTGAAAGCAAAACTATTTAAATAAATATCAAAACCACACATAGAAAAAATATTGCAACTTGGTGAGCCATCTTAATGCAGAACAGAGGACAGCTTCATTCTTATCGAGCTCACAATCATACTCAGCAATTTGCTAGAAGGAACTAATTAATTTCCAAAGTCTTTTAATCAGTTAAATCTAGTTGTCCTCAATAACATAGATGTTGAATTACAAAGCTTAAGACTGTCATAAGCTTGTACATAGATACACTTCTAATAAATAATTTGTAAATGATAAAAATTTAAATTCCCGCCCTTTCTACTATACTTTTATATGATGGGAAATGGAAATTATAGTATGAACAAATGGGTACATTTTGATACCACAATTTGACTCTTATCTGAAAGTCATTATATAAATAGGTTAGGTATAAAAAGAGATAAATGTTTTCCTGGGTTGGAATTTATTTTAACCTTATGTAATAGATATTTCAAAAAAGCTATTTAAAAGTAATGTCTGAAATACTAATGTTTTTATTGCTTACGACAGAAAAATGAATATTAATCCCATAATTCAAGTGAATTTCTTAGGTATATATGTCAGTGTCTGTTAGTTTTAAAGTATGTACCAAATGAAATTAATAGCACAATTACCTTAAAATATGCGTTGAACTAAAGGATAGTTTAAGCACAAAATATAAATATAAAATAGCAATTTAACTGTAGTATGATATTTCTCATATGTAACATAGAGAAAACATTCCTAGTGACCTAATAAGTGCATGTGTATAGTAAACAGCAGTCATATGAATATCAAATTCTGATATGATAATAAAATAATATTTATCTTATTCATACTCTACGAGGAACTGATTTATTGCAGTAGTATAGTAAGTAATGTATTATCTTCAGTCATCAATTATTACTTGTGTAGTTTTTAATAAAGTAAATCCATGATAAGGAAAATTTTATAGCTGTGCACGCTTAGCTCTAGTTCATTGTTTCTTTTACAAGGTGACACTATAATCTACCAAAAGATGGCATTCACAAAAGGGAAAAATCTAGCAATTTAGAGAATGGAGATATATATGGATCATATATTTATGATCAAGAAGTATATTAACAAATGTTAGGGAGAATGTATCTGTGAATTGAAATTAGGTTTCAGTTTTCATTTCATTGTTTTTGATGGCAGCTGAACCGACCAATAAACAAAAAAATGTATCATGTGAACATTTTTTTTGGCATTTTATTCGGAGGCTCTCGTTTGCATTCCTTTATAGGAAAGTACAAACTAAATATGGCAAAGAGATGTATTAGCACCTTTAAAAATAGCCTTAAATTACTTATAAAATGCAGATTTTGAGTGTTCATATCTATAAAATAATTATAAGATCCCATATAACAATCCTTATCAATGACAAAGAATATTTGCGTCCTACCAGGGAGTTCCTGGTGTGTCTTCTAGGTCATATTCTCTATCTTAGAGGCAAGTAGTAAGATTGTATGCTCTTGAAATTTGCATAATAAAGTATGCATAGGTGGTATATATTACCTGGATTATTTCTCTCAATGTAATGATACTTTTTAAAGAGCTCTCTGAAAACAAACTTGATCCAAGGAACACAATGCTGCTCATTATTCATAGGCAGCCAAATTACATGACAACAGATTTCAGGCAGGGACAAAGCTTACTTTGTGACTGCTGAAATAATTCAATTTAATAATTTTATTATTTTTTTATTCAGAAACACTTAGATGATTAGAGAATAAATTTTTTCCTTCCCAACAAGAATGAAAATGCCCATTATAAGAACAAACTTAGAGATACCCATAATGATGAAAATGTTGTATCATCTTACTATAATACTTAATTCCTATGGAGCATAACATGTTTGTACGAATTTTCATAAGTCATTCTTATTTAGTCATTCTTATTTTTGATAAATACATGAGCTTAAAATATTGATAATTGTCGTAATCAAAATATTCTTCACTAAGTTGACTTAATGACAGCTTCATCAAGTCATTTGGCAATATTTTAGTCATATGTCAAAAAGAGGAAATTAATGGGCAAATCTTTTATTTTAATTCTTATGCTTATTTTTACTGAAGTAATATAAGTTTACAACACCATACATCATTCAGAGGTATAGGTTCATGCCTCTTCAGATATATGTCACCACACCATACCTGTTACCAAGCAATCCACAGTTCTTTAAGGTTTTAGACTATTGAGTTCCTCCCTTTCTGATAGTTTCCAGGGTTTTAGGATTTGTTTTGTTTTCATTTTGCTGAACCATTTGTTTTGATTCTCTACATTCCACATTTGATTGAAACTATATTTATCATTCTCTTGGCTTGTTTTACTTACCCCCCTCTAGTTCCATCCTTATTGCAATGGCAATAGTGCATCTTGTTTTTTTTCTTACAGTACTCCAATCAAAACATGTTAAAAGAGGTAAATACACACCTCTCCAAAAAAGTTATATAGGTGACCAACAGGTACATGAAGAAAAAGTTCATCATCTTTTATCATCAGGGAACTGCAAATTAAAACCACAGTGTAAAAGAGGCCCATATCTAAAAATCCAAAAAGAACAAGTGTTAACAAAATTATGGATAAAAGGAAATTCTCTTACACTGTTGGTGGGACTGTAGACTGGTCCAGCTCAATGAAAAATAATATGGAGTTTTCTCAAAATATTAAAAATAGACATATCATGTGATCTATTTATTCTACACCTTGGTATCTATCTACCTGACAAATGCAAAAATACTACATTGAGGAGATATCTATCTATCATCTATCTATCTATATTTCTATCTATCTATCTATCTATCTATCTATCTGTCTGTCTGTCTGTCTGTCTGTCTGTCTGTCTGTCTGTCTGTCTGTCTGTCTGTCCACACACACACACACACACACACACACACACACACACACACGTCTATCCCTAAATTCACTGTAGCGCTACTTATAACTTCCAGGTTATGGAAACAACCTAAATATCCATCCAGAGATGAGATAATTAAAAGATATGATGGATAATTGGTAACTTGAAAGACTTAATAAGTGATTTGGAAAAATATTGCCAAGCTTTGAAACTTTAACAATTTTGGGTCATTTTTTATTGACACTTTGAGGAAAGGAAAATAAAATGCTAATTTTTATATTATCCATTCAAGAAGAGTCTGTGCTAACAGTTGGAGTTCCAGTGTTACATAGTTAGATAATGTCAGTAGAAATGAGAAAAGGCTGAATAAATGGAGAGACATAGTGAATGTACAATAACCTGATTTTATAACTGGGTTGTATTAAGAAAACAAAAAATAAATCAGAATATTCCCAATTTAAAACAAAATACCAGATTAATCCTAAACAAGTCAAAAAATCTTTGTTTTAGAGTAGACATGAATTTCACTTTGAATATTTTGTCATCCAGCATCCACATTCATGTCAGTGTGGTACATTTTAGTCTCAGGTATTTAATTTCCATTTAGAACTTAAATGAGACAGTTGAAAGGATTACCAGGTCTGATTTTCATTATAGGTTAATGCTATTTCTGATCTTAATCATACTTTTTTTGTGTGTGAATTAAAGATGATGTAGCACTAAATATCATTTTCAAAAATACATGTAATGTGAGAGGGAATAATACCCTTAAAGATAAGTGGAATCAGATTTCAGGAAAGAGAAAAAGTAACTCAAAGGTAGACAAGTTCTGAGCATACTTTTAATTGAGATTTAAATTATTTTTGTTTTGTTCACTCATTTTTCTGTACTAGTAACTAGATTGGTTATCTTGGCAGATATCTTGCTTTTTGGTAAGCATTAGAGAATTTCATTATTTGGGTAAAATGAGTTATTCACATTATCAGTATTCTCCAAACTCACCACAGGTGGGTTCTATCTTATGTGTCTAAGCCCTTATGCTGTAGTAGGTGAAAGTTTTGAATTTATAAAAATCTTTAGAGAAGAACTACTATATTTATTTATTTTGTAGAGGCTTACACTAAGTTTGTATAGGTATGTAAGATTTCTTTCTTTCTTTCTTTCTTTCTTTCTTTCTTTCTTTCTTTCTTTCTTTCTTTCTTTCTTTCTTTCTTTCTTT